>NQII01001653.1:98131-154936 GCA_002778355.1 Clitarchus hookeri | reverse complement strand
AGCATTAAATACGGGCCCGGAGCCCAACTAAAACATAAACACAGCGGCCTGCCGCCGGCTCAATTATTTGAACAAAGTCTGTCTGGTTGTATTTTTGTTGCAAACCCACTATAAGAGTTATGGGAACTTCAGTTCCTGACCTCGTGACAGCACGGCCATCCGGGGGCTTATGAGAGATTGGCGGTGCCATGTTTATGTTGTTGGATGGACTCCTTGAATGTTGACACATTTCAATGCAAAGTATTGTGCCACATCTATAATATGTAATCAAAGTGAAAGTTTTTCTCCCCCATCCAACCCCCCAGTCAAAATTTAACCTGCACACACACACACACACACACAAAACATCAAATTTTTAATACTCACATTTTGGGTTTATAGAATGAAATGTTTTTCGCTTGCATCGCATATTCTTTTGTGTGAAATTGTCAATATTAAAAACTTTACGCTTGTGGAATATCCATTAATAATGTATACTTGACTTTTATAATGGATACGTGCATGTACGAACACATGTACACACACACAGTGGAATGTAAACATTGCATGTAAACATTGCCATGTGACTGCCACATGGCAGTCACATGGCAATGTTTGTTTACGTTTGGTGGAAGGATACGAAATGGGCTTGAAAGTAGATCTTTAGCAGGGCTTCAAGAAAGTCTCTTCCAGTCGTGAACCGACTATAGATACGCTTACTTGTCACGCCTGCACCTTTGCCCTATCTGGGTAAAGCGGGTGTACGAGTAATTCCCTTTGCTCTCCTCTTGATTCATTTGTCCTTTGGATTACTCTTGAGACCATGCGACTTTATTTTTCCTGATTACAGACAATCCTTTTTAAGGTCTTCATTTTATTTTCTATTNTTTCCTGATTACAGACAATCCTTTTTAAGGTCTCCATTTTATTTTCTATTGCATTCCCATCGCCTATTTATAAGGTTTGCATCACACATTTTTTTATTTTTTTTATTACATATATGTGTGTGTGTGTATGTGTGTGTATGTGTGTGTGTTTGTGTGTGTGTGTGTGTATTTTTGCTCTCTAATCGGCCTCCAGGTAGTTTGGAGCAGTGAGTGTTGCGGTTGTTCCTGCCTTCTTACAGCGACACTAGCCACTTTACTGCTGTATTTTATTTCTACTTTTCCGACTTGTTCCCTCAGTGTTGACATCTAGTAGGGAGGTAGGCCTCCGGGCATCTTCCCGATACCCCTTCCCCCATAGTCAGTTCTTGGAACCTGAATCGTGTCATAACTCATATACCGTGTCCTTTTCTATGGTCTGCATAAATTTCTGGTTCATCTCTCTTTATGCCTATCCTTGGTCATTGCTATTCCGTTTTGCCTTGTTCATTTCCGGGTCTTCGTCATATTTATTTTCCTTAACTTGGGCATGGGGAGCCAGGCCCCCAAGCACATCAGTTGCCTACTGATGTTTTCTTTCTATTTTTTTATTTTTATGGTGTAGACCCTAAGCTGTTGGTTGGTATCCTCCCACTACAAAGTTTTTGTTGCGGTTTTACAGTTCATTTCTTCCGAGAAGTAGGTCCGTTCCCACTTTATAAATGTTTTATATCAGTTTTATAGCCACGTTAGGGGTGGGTAGCCTTTATGTAGGATTATAATTTTTATGAGTATTCGTTTCTGCTCAGGTGTCGAATTCCTGTAACATGGTAATCACTTTTATGCAAATTCTCGTAGAATTTTCTAAACTCCAAATATTACACTTCTACTTGTAGTTTCTGACATTGTTCAATTTTGATAGCTTCAATTTTTGGACACTCAACAGTCACATACTTGACAGTGTCATTCATTCCACATATCAGACAAAGTGGAGTTCACCAGATTAAATCATGAAGCTTTGCTTTGAAATTCCCATGTCTAGATATTTTCTGACTTAGATAATAATCTGCCGTTGTCCAGTAGTGGCTCATTCGTTCCTTGATGTTTCGAAATACGTGATAGATAACTCTCTCCTTCTACAACCGGTCCCATGTCTCCTGCCAGATTCCAAGGGACTCTTCACTTTCTTCCTTATTATTAGCGTTTTTCTTCCACTTGTTTCTTCTAGTAGCAAGTCTCTCTCTTCTGCTAAAATGTTCATGTGGATTGCTCTCGTCATAACTTGTAATGTTTCGGCAGAAGTTGTTCGGATGCGTTGGTGATCGCCAACAACGCTACTCTCTCAGTCTTCAATAATAGTCTTTGTGTTTGCACTATTTCGTATAGGATTAGGTAAACAGGCCCAAGATTACACTTTTATAAAGAGTGTTATTTTCTTTCAGCCCAGGACTCATGATGCTATTGATAGTGCCCTCATCTTGGTGAATAGACTCACTGCATTCTCCATAAGATAGTTGATATGNGGACTCATGATGCTATTGATAGTGCCCTCATCTTGGTGAATAGACTCACTGCATTCTCCATAAGATAGTTGATATGCTCTTGGAAACGCAGCTTATTGTCTTACATAACTCCCAGATATTTTATCTTCTTTCTTACTTTTGCAGGTATTCTTTCAATATTATTACTGTGGACCCCTACAGACTCCCTTTCATAAGCATTGCGTTTGTTTTCTACACTGAGGAATTCAGCTTCAATTGTTTTCCCCACTCTTCAGCTTTCTTCAGAATCATTTCTGCCCTGGACTCTGGTAAATGTATTCTCAGTAATGTTTCGAATGGGCCTCTTTCGTCATTCTTTTGTTTACANGGACTCATGATGCTATTGATAGTGCCCTCATCTTGGTGAATAGACTCACTGCATTCTCCATAAGATAGTTGATATGTTCTTGGAAACGCAGCTTATTGTCTTACATAACCCTCAGATATTTTATCTTCTTTCTTACTTTTGCAGGTATTCTTTCAATATTATTACTGTGGACCCCTACAGACTCCCTTTCATAAGCATTGCGTTTGTTTTCTACACTGAGGAATTCAGCTTCAATTGTTTTCCCCACTCTTCAGCTTTCTTCAGAATCACNTGTTTTCCCCACTCTTCAGCTTTCTTCAGAATCATTTCTGCCCTGGACTCTGGTAAATGTATTCTCAGTAATGTTTCGAATGGGCCTCTTTCGTCATTCTTTTGTTTACACCGCCTTCATTTACTTCCTAGATAACTTTCTCTGTCTTGAAAGAATGATCTTTTTGGCCCAACGAGTTACTTGGTAGAGCTAAGTTTTTCTTTACTACTTATTTTTTTCTTGGCCAGCCAAAAGCCAGTAACGCATTATTTTCACACCCGCACCTGTGCCATTTATGGGCAATGCAGGGGTATAAGTAGTTCTTTTAACTGATCATTGTGTTGTCTACCTTCTGATGTTCCATCCTTCGGTTCTCTTGCACCGCGTCATTTCNATTGCGTTTGTTTTCTACACTGAGGAATTCAGCTTCAATTGTTTTCCCCACTCTTCAGCTTTCTTCAGAATCATTTCTGCCCTGGACTCTGGTAAATGTATTCTCAGTAATGTTTCGAATGGGCCTCTTTCGTCATTCTTTTGTTTACACCGCCTTCATTTACTTCCTAGATAACTTTCTCTGTCTTGAAAGAATGATCTTTTTGGCCCAACGAGTTACTTGGTAGAGCTAAGTTTTTCTTTACTACTTATTTTTTTCTTGGCCAGCCAAAAGCCAGTAACGCATTATTTTCACACCCGCACCTGTGCCATTTATGGGCAATGCAGTGGTATAAGTAGTTCTTTTAACTGATCATTGTGTTGTCTACCTTCTGATGTTCCATCCTTCGGTTCTCTTGCACTTTTTGTTTTGTCGTTATTACTACGCATATGTACCGGCATCCCTTGGTTGATTATTGTTTTGTATGATTGAAAACTATATTTTATATTACCGCCAAGCTGCTGGGAGGGTGAGTGAGGCGTGATCGATCCTGCAATCCACTCCAACGATGAGTAATTTGATGCACGCACCATTGTCACCCTTATCGCTCCCTGCGCCCGCATGCCTCTTAGGCGAGGAAATAGCGGCAAGGCAGCGGTGGCCAAGTCTCGGCATGGTGGGCAGGTGGGCACGGCAGCTCTCCAACGCCACCTCCAGTAATACACAACCCGGCTCTTTCTCTCCAGAGATTTATGTAACGGCAGCAGCTAGAAGGAGAGAGGAGGAGAGAGAGAGAGAGAAACTGGTGCTCGTGCCCCGAGGGTGGGGTGCCGTCTCTCCGCCGCGACTCATTTATAAATTCCTCCGACCCGGTAGCTGTGAACTCCTTGTCTTCCACCGCGCCGTCCGTCGTGGGCGTTGGTGAAGATCCCCCTTCTCTCTCACTCACTATCTTCATCACCGCGCCTCTCCTGCTTCTTCTTCGTCTTCGTCCCCCCGCCCCTTCTTGCATCTTGCCTTTCAAACTCTTGACGATACTGTGATTCCCTGCGCACCTCTCGATACAGTAGGAGCGAACCAGAATAAAGGAACTAGAACCCTTCGTCATAGAGTAAACAAGTACGCAGAGACGGAACAAGAGTGGCGGCTCCTTTGATGTGGGCGCACCAGTTCTCTGATTGGCTGGGCGATGCTCTGAGAACAAGCCTTGGGGCCTGGTTGGCTACTGAATGCTGCGAAAGGGTTCCCTGTTGGCTGGTCTGCTGGCTGGAGAGTAGGTTACCAGGCGCTGATTGGCGAACGGCATTTCGACATGTCCTAGACCAGTGACGTCATTTTGTTGTAATGTTTGCGATGGAAATGTCTGTCTCATTTATGTGTTCTTAAGAACTCTGTACCTACGTCCATAGCCTTTCAAGTGTAATTCCTTGTTCATAGGAGCCGCAATAGTCTTGATTTCAGTGACGCTAGACTGTATTGACCTTAATATGTTACATAAATCTAAGATTCTTAGTGCTGATCTCCCTTAATTATTTTTCGAAATCTTATATGAACTGTGGCTGATAACTTAAAACTCGGATTTGTGAACAGAGTTCACAAATGCTGCATATTGCCACAGAATAGCTGAGTACGCAGAAGTGGAATGGTTCTTTCGACGTGGGCGTATCCATTAGCTGATTGGTTTGCCGAGTCTCAGGGACTGGGCTTTGCCTCTGACTGGCTACTGCGAGCTGCGGAGGGTTCAGTATTGTCCGAGTTGTCAGCTCGCAAGTGAGTTACCAGGCTCGAGATGGCGAACTGCGTTCCGACATGTTCACGGCCAGCAGCACCAGTTTGCTGGAGCGTGTGGCTGTAGATTGCTACATAAGCGGCTATTTCTAATGTGAACTCTTAAGGATTATGTAATATTAAAAATAACGCGAACAAAAACTGGCTCAATGAACTTACTTACGACTTTGCATCTGAATGCAACACGAACGCCACCAGCAAGAAGCAGGGCCGAACAGAAATGCTACCTCTTCGAAGAGTATCACAGCAGTAACAGCATCACTGGGGAAGAATAGCACAGCAAGTACTCACTGCTCTCTGATGCTGGAACCACAAAGAAGAAACAGCTGCGAACAATAAATTATTGGCCCCTCGCGCGGATCCAATTTGCGATATCTTTACGATCCTGCTGGGAAAATTACGAGGGAGGATAGAGAAGACGCCTGGAAGCAAGGCGTCACGAATTTGAACCTAAGAAGAGCACCGCCCAACCTGGACTGGTTTTACGTTTCCGAGTCTCGGTGGCCATGCCATGATCACAATGGCTATGAAGCTCATGTGGGTGGCCGGCCGAACTGGTGACCGTTAGCGCCTAAACTTCGCGTCGTAATAAAGTTCCCGGCTATGCCGACTAAGTTTAGTTGAGTTGAGAGATTTTGGCGGCTCTTAACTAAGAGGTCTTGAGAGCCGATGAGGGTGAAGTGAGGTGATAATGGAGCAGCCCCGGAATGCAAGGGTGGGGGAAACTGGAGATTCCTGAGAAAACTTGCCAATCAGTGGCATCGTCCGGCACGATTCTCACTTGCGAAAAATCAAAGTCGTCTATGTCTCTCCACCATCCTTCCAGGTATTGGCCTCGATGCGGGTATTCCTGTAGTGCTACTTGCCCAGCATTACGTTAAGTTTTACAAGAAGAGCAAATCTAAGATTGCAACATGTATTAGTCCAGATGTTTAGGCATGGTCGGGAACTTCGCAATTTCAATCTGCTATTGCTGCCGAAAGAGACATTAACTTACAGACAACACAAACACGTTAAAAACACAGAGAAAAAGGTCTCGTAGACTCAAACAAAGTTTGTTTGGCGCTTCCAAATCAATTGTTTGTATAGGGACAATGAAATATGTCGTTGAAGTAACCAAAGTATGTTCTTATTCTTACCTGGTTTCCACAAACAATGATTTGGTTTGTGCAACTAAAGATAGGTTTGTCTCTTCGTACATTAACCAGTTTCGGCTGATATAAAAATTGTGGGTGGCCTCACCGTGACTCGAACCGAGGTCGTTTGTGCCCGAGCGCTACGCCCTGGCAGCATCACCTAAAGTGATTACTGATCAAATAGGAATGCTTCTAATTACTTACATTTCAATATTGGACAACGTGCGCAAAAATATATTTGAAGTTTTACAGCTTTACTTTTTAATTTCCTGTTGAACTTGTTTTATAAGGATGTTTATATCATTATTGAACATCATTACCTACATGCACTAACAAACACGGTTACTATCCTAATTGTCACAAGAAATTCAAACAAACTCTCGAGCTGTGTTTTCGAACGACGGCAATCAAATGAGTAGCCACTCAAATATATACGCTACAGTTGATTCAACAAAATATTTTGTTGGCGGTCAAATTTTTTTTTGCCCTAAAACTGAGGTTTGGTTTATTCCAGCGTGTATTTTATTAGATAAACCTAATTAATTTTGTTGCTTTTCGAGGTTTGTTTACTTGCCGAAATATTTGGTTGGAGAAACTAAATATATTTTTGCTTTCCGCCAATCAGCTCGTGATAACTTACTGGCCAGGTGGTGGCCCAGCTAATAGGGAAGGGAATTTTCCACAGTACTAGTCAGACACGAAGCCTGCCTCCAGAGTCTCGTATAGCCAGTCAGACGGGCTACCTATTTTTCGCAAAAAGATTTCAGGACTACTTGTACATACTCCAAAACAGATTTCAGATCTGCCTTCGTGATTGGATGTTTTAACTGTAATTCGTTCGTTCTGACCGCGAATCATGGACACCCAGTTTCGGAGGTACCTAATTCTGATTGGCCCAGTCAGGTAAGGAACTGTCTCCCGACAAATACAAGTGGCCAATAACCAAAGGAAAACTTCACGTGTGACATAGGGCAGTGGAGTCCATCCTTCGCGTAAATATTTTCGCGAAAAACAGGTGCCCCAGCCAATCAGTGAATGGGCACGCCCACATAAAAGGAAACACCACGCTATTTAGCCTGTGTGTATTTATCTACTCTGTGATCAAGTTGGTTACTAATTGGTTCAGACACCATGTATTCAGTTGGTCACTTCAGTTTTGGCTTTTTATCACAACCAAGGAGAAAACCTAGATTTGAACTTTCGAGCTATACAAATAATAGTGACGTGCACACCAAGTGCCTTAACGTATCTTCGCGCAAGGCACTGAAATGTCTTGCAGTCTTGGCAAGCCTCTCATTTTTACTAGTGATAATCCTGAAATGGTCTATCGTGCAAGTTTCTCATGCACAATATTAGTTTGTTTTGNCACGTGTGACATAGGGCAGTGGAGTCCATCCTTCGCGTAAATATTTTCGCGAAAAACAGGTGCCCCAGCCAATCAGCGAATGGGCACGCCCACATAAAAGGAAACACCACGCTATTTAGCCTGTGTGTATTTATCTACTCTGTGACCAAGTTGGTTACTAATTGGTTCAGACACCATGTATTCAGTTGGTCACTTCAGTTTTGGCTTTTTATCACAACCTAGGAGAAAACCTAGATTTGAACTTTCGAGCTATACAAATAATAGTGACGTGCACACCAAGTGCCTTAACGTATCTTCGCGCAAGGCACTGAAATGTCTTGTAGTCTTGGCAAGTCTCTCATTTTTACTAGTGATAATCCTGAAATGGTCTATCGTGCAAGTTTCTCATGCACAATATTAGTTTGTTTTGNTCTCTCATTTTTACTAGTGATAATCCTGAAATGGTCTATCGTGCAAGTTTCTCATGCACAATATTAGTTTGTTTTGTGATACGGCGGTCAGGAAGGGTTATTTTGCACATTTCCAAAAAATTTCGTTAGATATCTCTAGCTGATTATGTTTTTAACATAGTAAAAAATTATTGAATATTAAAAATAGGATAGGTTTCCAACTTATTAACGTTCATTTTTATTGAGTAAGTGTGGAAATTTATTCAATAAAAATGNTAAAAATAGGATAGGTTTCCAACTTATTAACGTTCATTTTTATTGAGTAAGTGTGGAAATTTATTCAATAAAAATGTGTACTTTTCTCGGATTATTTCGTTAACTGTAAACGCAGTTGATAAGTTTTTTTTATGCATGTTGCCGCGAGCCAGNCGTACTTTTCTCGGATTATTTCGTTAACTGTAAACGCAGTTGATAAGTTTTTTTTATGCATGTTGCCGCGAGCCAGCTGTATGTTGCAACCAGCCTCTCATCCATCACTGACTGCCTATGAACACCTGTGACTCATGCTACTAGAAGTAGGCAAGTTAAACACAGGCTAACGAAGTGCACAGAGGGAAGTTGTGATGTGCTTGCCACACGCCTGTGACTGACAGCTTACACCTAGTGGCAGCTTACGTGAATGTCGGGGGGGATGGGGTCTCCCTCCATTATTGAGAAACGTCTCGATCGCCGAGTTAGGTCATCTGGACGTGCGTAGGTGTGGAATAATCTAGACATTTTTAACGCAGGTGTAAAGACAGCCGACAGCCTCTCCGAAGGGAGTTTTTCGGAGTGTGCTGGTGACGATGATTGACAGGTTGCTGGTGAATCGGCGAACGATGGCGATTAGCTACTAGCAGTGTGAAGACGGCAATCTATGTGCCTGAAGCGACTGGGGGAGTCATCAGGGTTCACCAGGATGAGTGCTGTGGTGTGAGACACACCTTGGCCACACGGAGGAGTTAGTAGTTCGCGGGAGACTGATATTGCTGGCGGTCTGAGTGGTCTGAAGTAGAGGCTGTCCACGTTAAAGTGAGCACTTTTGAAATCAACTATTCAAAAATATCACTGCCCCTAACTGCATGTATTTTAACGAGCACGCTAACTTGCTTGCGTCTAGTAAAGATGGTAACGACGCAGGGAAAGTAGTTCCATGCTTTAACGTTGAATTAAAAGTGTTAGGTAAACGTTTGTGAATACTGAAATTGCTTTTTTCTGTCCGGTTTTTAAATGCGTGTACTGCAAGCGTAAGAATTCCAAAATCTGTGAAATACTTTNGAAATTGCTTTTTTCTGTCCGGTTTTTAAATGCGTGTACTGCAAGCGTAAGAATTCCAAAATCTGTGAAATACTTTTATTTCCAATAGTTTCACTGTTTCACTTCACCGACACATGAATAAAGTGATCATACCCGTGGTAATGTCAACTTTGCATACGATGGAAGAATACACAATGTGAATACAAATATATCTTAAGCAGGGCTTCCAAAAGTGCTCGGTTTACNGAAATTGCTTTTTTCTGTCCGGTTTTTAAATGCGTGTACTGCAAGCGTAAGAATTCCAAAATCTGTGAAATACTTTCATTTCCAATAGTTTCACTTTTTCACTTCACCGACACATGAATAAAGTGATCATACCCGTGGTAATGTCAATGTTGCATACGATGGAAGAATACACAATGTGAATACAAATATATCTTAAGCAGGGCTTCCAAAAGTGCTCGGTTTACCGTGAACAGCCTTTAGTGGACTGTACTCTTTCTGTTAGTAGTACTAATTATGTTATTTGATTAATACGACATATTTTACTGAGAAGTTTCATACAGTGAGGGGCGGAACATTGTGAAAATGTATCGCCACATGTTTTCTTATATAACTCTGAATCAAATTTAAAAATTAAATTGTGTTATATTTAAAAAAATTAATTTATACGAACATTTTTACAAGGTCGGCAACGCCCACGCACATGTAACAGTATACATAATTGGCGGAGAGTTACTTTTCTGCGCATTATACATCTGTTAATACATTCCATTCGCCGAAACGCAACCATTATCTTCCACCGAATATAAAAATGAGAAGCGCCCGGGAGTTTTTTCAACACGTACAAAAGACCTGCTTTTCACGCTTCATAAAAGCCTGGAAAACACGCATTAGCCCGAGACCCGGAGGGGAATAAGCAGTAACTCGTGCGTCAAAGTGAGTCGCGTTTCCACGCCAAACGGCCATTATCCGAGTTCATGGTAGGACGTAAATTGTGGATTCACCGGTTCGCCGGCTACATTTAATGGCTTGTGGGAGCCCACCGCGTCACAAATGTATTACAAGAGGTTTGTGACGGAAATACATCGACGCCCACGTGCCTCAAAGAACACGGGATTGTGAAGGAGAGGTAAATATAGGATTGTCGTTTCTCGAACAAGAAAACAGAAGAGACACGTTATCAGTGTCAGCCCGTTGGCATGCGAATGCGAATGAGACTGGCGCATTGCGCGAAAAGAGTTTATTTTTAAACTCTTTGAGCGTTGTATCGATTTACCAACAATTAACGCAATCTACATGTGAGTAGGGTGTCGCGGTGGCTGAGCGGTTAGCCTCCTCGCCTCCCACCAAGGCGAACCGGGTTCAATCCCTGGCCGGGTCACTCACGGATTTTCGCATGTGGGAATCGTGTTGCACGATTGGTCAGCGGGTTTTTTCGGGGATCTCCCGTTTCACCGTACTTTCATTCCGGGGCTAGTACATACTCACCTCAATCATCCTCATCGGCTCTTAAGACATCGCTGCTAAGAACCGCCCAAATCTCTTCACTCACTCACTATATGTGAGTAGCCCATATTTACGAATGCGTGGTCACCAGCTCTAATGGTCTTTGTATTCCTATTAACAACCGTCCTATACGTTCACACCTCACCGGACACACTTACCACGTTCATTGCTGGGCGACCCTCTACCAGTAAAATGCTGAGTTGAAATGAGTGTCCCAATCAAATGTTTTTCCTACGTGTTATAGAATGCAATAAATCCTTTTCGTTTGAGTATTTTACACTTTGAGTGTTGCTGACGTAATATTACGTTATAGAGAGTCTTATGAAAACTGCTGGCGGAGTAATATTTCTTCAGCAGTGTTTTCAAATAATGAGGAAGTCGTAATGTACGGCAAACTCCATACAGCGCAGCTGAGGTCCGTTGGCGTAATATTACATCGGTAGTACTCTAAGTGTTAAACGTCTATAATATTGAACGTGTTACTCTCCAGGATAGAATGCACCACCAATCACCCAACCCAGAATCTAAAAATGTATTTGAATATTGAGACGTCTTCGAGCTTCTGGCCTGTGTCCAGTTTAATTTCACGGAAGCAAATTTCACGTCTATCCAGGTGAAGGGTTTGTAAACCGCCCGTGCCATAACTAATGGATGCAGTAAATAACTTCCTGCCAGAGCGAGGTTGGAAATAAAACTATCGAAATAACAAGAATTTGTAAATTAAACTGTAAATTTCTGTCCGGAAAAAAAGCATAAATTCTGTGGCCTGTGATGCCCGCAGACCGGAAATGTTTAGAATTTCTTTTAAAACCGGCCACACCGTAAGTTTTTTTTTACGTTGCGTTTCTAATTGAATGGAGATGTAACTGATACACCCTAGGGAATTTGGAGGCAATGTAGAACTTACAACTGAAGAAAGATCTACACATATGTGAACCAGTTTTATGTTAACCCATTCAGAACCAGTGTACACAGTTGTGAACAATACGCACGTGTAGGTAATTTTTGGTCTGCACTGCTCATTGCGAAGCTCAATCAACAATGATCTTACTTGTGGGTAAATGATTCGCAAACCATCTATGTCATAATTGGCTGTGACAATGAAACATGCGTTGTGTTGACTTAGGTACATCTCGCATCATATACCTTTTTTGTTTCCGACACCTGAAACTGTAAATTAAAGTGGATCTGAAAGGGTTAAAATAAATGGCTTTACACGAGGGTGGCAGACACTAAATACGCACAAAAGATTTCCCAAATAAAATTTCATGACCATTTGTATTTCGATGCACTTTATTTGAGGTCTGCGCGGTAAAATATTTCTGTACTTGTGTTGTTTGAATGATTATTGCAATGGGGGTAATTAAATGTTTGAACAATTATGGACACAACATTGGGGCCTGTTGTCGTCGAGAGCTTGCTATTTTCGTCTGTATTTTGGTCGTTGTGTCGTCCATATTTACACATGTTGCAGCCATTGTGTCCTCTTGTGTTGTCTTCGTTTCTCGTCCAGTTTTTGGAATATTGGAATATTCTTCCTATTTCATGCTTGTTGTTTGTCTGTTNGTGTTGTCTTCGTTTCTCGTCCAGTTTTTGGAATATTGGAATATTCTTCCTATTTCATGCTTGTTGTTTGTCTGTTATGGCCACAAATTCTGGTAGTGTTGTGTCGTTCTTCTGGTGTCATCCGACTACATTCCTGCTAGGAATTTGTATATATTACAATTTCGTTGTGTCATTCTGTCTTTTGTTTTCTGACTGAATTCCTTCTTGGAATTATATGTAGGGACATCCGAATTTCGCGAAAATATTTCCGCACATGCTAGACTTCAATAGCCTACGGGCATGCCAGTATTTTTCTTTTGCTTATTGACGGCGTGTCTCTGTAAAAAGAAATTTCCCTACTTGACTGGCCAATCAGAATTATGTAACTTCATAGCTGTACGTCTGTCATTCGCACGCATACATCTAAGATGCATAACACGGAAACAACCCATTCATGAAAGTGGATCTGAGCTAAAGTGTTGTGAAATACAGCTGGTCGTGAATTCTTTTCACGAAAATCGGGCGTCCCTAATTATATGTATGTTACAAATTTATCAGCAACAGCTGACTCGGCCTCGTTTATTCATATTTATTACATTTCTTTTTTTAATCAAGTAATTTTCTTCTCTATGTAGTAGATTTTCTGGAACTACAACTATGTGTTTGCAATGGCGTATCTCCATAATTGTTAGGGCCACCTGTTTTTCGTGTAAATAGTTATGCGGAGGCTACACTTAGGCACAACTCAAGACCTGTTTTTCGGAATATAGGAAGTTATAATACTGATGTTGCAAAAGATGACACTGTATTTGTCAAGCAACTTACTCAAGCTCAAGAGAGTTATTTTCTCGTGAACTTCGTCTACAGATTTTCGCTACAGGCTATGCCTGCCACTCCTGGATCTGGTTTTTTGGAGATTTGCTTCTATCGTCACGCTCACAATTCTCCAGTTGCTGGTGTTAATTACTTCAGTCAAATTTTTTGTGAGAGACATTATATGTTTGAAGACNCGCTCACAATTCTCCAGTTGCTGGTGTTAATTACTTCAGTCAAATTTTTTGTGAGAGACATTATATGTTTGAAGACGTTTGCTATACACGAAAGTGTTATTAATCAAACTGCTGTAGCTCAGGCTCCAGTTTTGTATTCTCGTAAAAGGATTAAGGTGGAGTTGGGAGATGAGATTTGGATGTTCCGTGAACTAGTTGGTACCATCACCATTAGGTGATGTTCATGTTTTGGGCCATGTTCTTACGGAGCTACCATTGCGGCAACGCCTAAACTTACGGATCGTTGCCGCGGAGTTAACATTGACTTCATCCAGCGCTGTATATAAAGAACCTGTGACTGTAATTAATGTCACAGCGACCTTTGGTCAAGCACTACACCTCAGTTGTGTAATCTCACAAATATTTGGTTTCGCTTCCTGCTGTTATTTAGTTACTATATGTAATTATATGTTAGCTGGTATTCATATACAGCAAGTCATTTGTAGGTTATGTTCATTTAGTTAATAATGTTTCCATATATATTTTAGTTTAGTTAATTATATTGTTTCTCCTAAATTGGTCGTCCGTGATTCGCCAGCAGACAGATAAGACACGTAACAATTCAAATGATCCAATAACTAAAGTGGCTCTGAACTAAAGTGTTTTGGAACGCAGTTTGTCTTGAAATATTTTCGCAAAAAACAGGTGAAAAATAACTCCACCTATGACGTGTTTGGTTCTTTCTTAAATATGTCTCATATCACAAGCGTTTTATTCGTCTGTCAATATTCGAGAAGTTCTATTTTATATTTGGTTAAATGTAACTTTTAATAATATTTCATTTATAAATTATAATTAGAGACCTGAACAATTCGTGAGTTCGATTACCTGTAGGCTAAACTTGACAATCTTATATAAACTCATGCAGAATCAACTGTTCATTGGTTGATTGTTATGGCAGTACAAAGCGGTGACTAGAGCTACAGTTTATTGCATGTTTGTTATTGGCTTATTCATCTCCAGGAGGCGTTAAACAACGCGTCGACCAATTGCAAAAGTAACATGAGCGTACAAGTTTGTGAATTCCAACGTGTCTCNAGGAGGCGTTAAACAACGCGTCGACCAATTGCAAAAGTAACATGAGCGTACAAGTTTGTGAATTCCAACGTGTCTCGAAAAAATTAGCGTATTTTTCAGGTCTCTAATTGTAATGTTTTATTTATAATCAACATGAATAAAAACAGATAGAGAGATTATACGTGTTTGTAATGCCTGGTAAAAAACAGTTATGTGAAATATTATTAAACTGAGTGCGCACAGATACGGTGCGTTGTACCTTTGGGTGTAATTTTCTTNAGGAGGCGTTAAACAACGCGTCGACCAATTTCAAAAGTAACATGAGCGTACAAGTTTGTGAATTCCAACGTGTCTCAAAAAAATTAGCGTATTTTTCAGGTCTCTAATTGTAATGTTTTATTTATAATCAACATGAATAAAAACAGATAGAGAGATTATACGTGTTTGTAATGCCTGGTAAGAAACAGTTATGTGAAATATTATTAAACTGAGTGCGCACAGATACGGTGCGTTGTACCTTTGGGTGTAATTTTCTTGGTTAAGCTTAGTTTGCACGAGGCCGAANTGCTTAAGATTAGTTTGCACGAGGCCGAAGAATAACCTGAAAGTAGAACCTTAGCAATGCTTCAGAAAAGTTGGACGTAACCATGAGTGGACTATACAGAGATTTCTGTATAGCAAAGTGAATGATTTATTTGGGGCTGTTTTGTTTACAGTAACAGAATCTAGTTTTAATTCTGAGGGAAGATGAAATAAACTCATAATATCTGGTATTAAATTTTTTCTTTTCCTTTTTTGTTTAATGACAACAGTGTGTTTTTGTACAGCAAATAAATAAAATTCTTCGTTCTTGTTTAATTTTCAGTAAATAAATGTTTCTGTTTAACGAAAAGTGGTAAGTGATATTAAAACTTATTTTTTTCGATCATTCCAGTTTTTAGCACGTAAGGAAACTTACTAAATGCTAAGTTAACAACTAACGAATTCTTACATCATTGACATATGGTTTAAACCCCAGATACAACAAACTACTTCACCACAAATAACGCAGCCGAACTGCTGTTTACGCCAATGCAAGACTACCATTGTTGTTAATAAATAAATTTTAAAAATGCTTTGTTTTTGGCAAACTAACTTTGCAGTGGTTCATATTTAATGAAAACTTTAATTGCGGTAATCGTGAGTTACAGCAAAGAAAGTGTTTTTATAATGAATATACTGTAGTATGTTCACATCTGCAGTTGTCCTTTGGTTATTGGCCGCTGTAGTTAAGAGAAGACATAGTGGCCTTTGACTGGCCAATCAGAATTACGTTACGCCTGTACTGAACGTCTGTGTTTCGCTGATAGGCACCAGTGGGCTCGCAGAAGTTAGAACCATCCAGTCCCGAGAGTGCCTCAGGAAACGTGGTTTGAAATAAAACTTGACAGTATCTCTTTATGGCGAAAACTCGACGTCCCTATTTATAGGATGTTCACTGTAAAGTGAGCACTTTTGAGGCCGTACTTACTTATTCCTTTCATCCATTTTTTATCCTTTAACCACCTTTTACAATAAATATTGCCATGTACGTAATAAAAATAGTGTGCATATTCCACTGCACTCGGAAGTTAACGTCTGAGGGTTATTCCAAATGAGAAGGCTTTCAAAAGTGCTCACTTTACGGACTATAAAAGTCAATGTCTGGGTTAAAAAAAAAAATTAACAGATACCTAAATGTTGAAAGTTGTTTACAGTTTAAATAACTTAAGTCTTAGTTAAAATAATATTAACAGAAAGTAACCAAGTATAATCAAATAAAACTTTTTCTTAACAATTTTAATAATTAAAGTTGATGCTAAAATAAAATTAACTGACTAAACTTATAACGTAAAAAAAAAGTATCAAGTCTTGTGTCGAATCAATATCTGAAAAATATTTATTATTAAAATTTTTATTTCAAACATTTAAAAAATACCATTTGCGGTTTTACAGTTACAGTAGTGTTTCAAAGAAAACTAGTTCAGATTGTCGCAGATTCTTAAACTTCAGATTATGATTGTGTGGATATTCTCAATTTCCATCAAATGCTAAGGAAGGCTCAATACCCGGCCTCCAGCCTCACGCAAAATAAATACATTTTTTTAAATCGTTAACAAATATGTAAAATAGTACAACTAACTAGTGTGTGCGTTTTAATCGTTGACCAGCATGTAAGCTGTAAAACATACATCAGTTTTGATACAACAGAATTTATATTTTTACCGATAAATTAATATTTTTGCTGTCAGCACAAATATTGTCTAACCTGTAAGTCACTAAACCTAAGAAACCGTCCAGTATCTATCAATACTTTTCGCATGTCTTCTCATTTATTTATTTGCGTTATTGTCCGCAGATGTTGCACGTACCATACATGTTAGAATTTCCTGCTACCCTGGTAAAAATAAATTAAAATGTTGACTCTGGCATGTAAGTATGTTAAAACTATTGGACAGAAAAATGTTATTTGTGAGGAATGGANACTTCAGATTATGATTGTGTGGATATTCTCAATTTCCATCAAATGCTAAGGAAGGCTCAATACCCGGCCTCCAGCCCCACGCAAAATTAAATACATTTTTTTAAATCGTTAACAAATATGTAAAATAGTACAACTAACTAGTGTGTGCGTTTTAATCGTTGACCAGCATGTAAGCTGTAAAACATACATCAGTTTTTATACAACAGAATTTATATTTTTACCGATAAATTAATATTTTTGCCGTCAGCACAAATATTGTCTAACCTGTAAGTCACTAAACCTAAGAAACCGTCCAGTATCTATCAATACTTTTCGCATGTCTTCTCATTTATTTATTTGCGTTATTGTCCGCAGATGTTGCACATACCATACATGTTAGAATTTCCTGCTACCCTGGTAAAAAGAAATTAAAATGTTGACTCTGGCATGTAAGTATGTTAAAACTATTGGACAGAAAAATGTTATTTGTGAGGAATGGANTAAATTAAAATGTTGACTCTGGCATGTAAGTATGTTAAAACTATTGGACAGAAAAATGTTATTTGTGAGGAATGGAGTCCCATAAAGTGCCTTTCAACTTAGAAATGTTCGCAAGAAACTCAGTTTTCTCCGTTAAGCAGCCTATAAACCATGTCAGTTTTCGGTTTGTCAACCAATTCCTCTCGAAGTTTGTAACCTCTCTTAAAACAAAATCTAGGCACACAGAAAGTTATTAATAGACAGATATGATATTGCATGGTGGTTCTTTTGATGTAGGCAAACTCGTTCTCTGATTGGCTGCGCGAAGTTCTGGGAACGATACTAGTGCCTGACTGGCTACCGCTTGTTGCGGGAGGTTCTCTATTGGCTGAGCTGCCGGTTGGAGAGTAATTTACCAGGCGCTGATTGGCGAACGGCGCTCCGACGTATTGCTGGGTAGTGGCGCCGTATTGCTGGCGTGTGAGGTTGGAGTTCACGGGATAAGCTGATATTTCACCTCTATATTTGTAAGTACTCGTGGCCCAGGCTTTTCTGTATCCTCTCCGAAAGTGCCCTCTCCTCCTGATGTTTCATCAGAGAGAGCGCAAACAGCCGTAGTTTTAAGTGAATATGTGACTTTGCAACAGATCAGCGCGGAGCCACAGTGCATTATAGAAAACAGAGGTGAAAACCCCGCTTATAACGTGAACTCCAGCTGCACACGCCAAAAAAAATGGCGTCACTAGCCGACAACATGTCGTAATGCCGTTCGCCAATCAGCTCCTGGTAACCTACCCGTCAGCAGGTAGCCCAGCGAATAAGGAACATTTCGCAGTATGCAGTGGACAATCAGACACAAGGCCGGTATCCAGAGACTCACACAGCCAATCAGATAATGGGAACGCCCACATCAAAGGAACCGGCACAATTAGATCTGTACCAGTGGGACTTTATTACACGCGATGAAAGCCCACAGATTAAACTACGCTCGTATAGTCATACTTTTCTCTAACTGCCTAAGGAAACTGCATCGGCAAGATTTAATTTTTTGACTACGTTCCCGAATATTTTCCTCCACAAATACACCTAATATGATAAAAGTAAAAACACTAGAGGCTTATATAATAATTTTTTACCTTTTCTTGCCAAAAGTCGTATTTTCAGAACATTAATTTACCGAGATACGCGTATTCGGGCAAACAACGATTTCNACCTTTTCTTGCCAAAAGTCGTATTTTCAGAACATTAATTTACCGAGATACGCGTATTCGGGCAAACAACGATTTCACAGAAACGTTTCAGTGCATAATCACCTTAAACAAACAGTTTTGTGGTCATCACTAACTAATTTTATTCTTAACATAAAAAAATTTGTCAGGAAAGATTTTCACTTTTTTTTTTGTATGTCTTAGAAATTTAATGTTGTGCAGAAAAACGACAAAGCTATTGGAATTTTTTTTTCCCATTACAGTTGTATGTTAACCGCACAATAACAGCGGTGGCATATAGTAAAGGGACGAGAGCAAACACTTTCAGAAAGTNACCTTTTCTTGCCAAAAGTCGTATTTTCAGAACATTAATTTACCGAGATACGCGTATTCGGGCAAACAACGATTTCGCATAATCACCTTAAACAAACAGTTTTGTGGTCATCACTAACTAATTTTATTCTTAACATAAAAAAATTTGTCAGGAAAGATTTTCACTTTTTTTTTGTATGTCTTAGAAATTTAATGTTGTGCAGAAAAACGACAAAGCTATTGGAATTTTTTTTCCCAGTACAGTTGTATGTTAACCGCACAATAACAGCGGTGGCATATAGTAAAGGGACGAGAGCAAACACTTTCAGAAAGTCAGTGCAGTAGGGTGACGAAAGTCAGACACAAAAAGAGAACTGTGACTTATCGTGTGATCTGACGGATGGCACGGCGCCCGAGAGCGGAGGACGAAGCTACGGAGGACGCAGATGACAATCGTTTTCATTAGGGAGCGCGCTTCATGAATATACATTCAGGGAGATAAACAAGAGTAGGTGAGCCTCACCTGGGGGGGAGATCTCAGCGGTGGCTCTACGGACGAGAGTGATAAATGCCCGCAAGGCGGCAGGGATGAGGACTCAATCGACGGCATAACGGCTTATCTGGATGACGTGCTACAACACTTACTATACCCCTAACCTCCCCCTCAACAACGTATCATTCTTCTCAGGAGGTGGGCGGCCTTGATCATATATCTTGAAATGCCACATCGTGGAAAATTCTCCACGTGCTTAAGAGACCCGCCTGCATGGCGCTTCCGCGTTGGGAGGACGTGGCATCGATTCCCGGTCCGGCCATCCTGATTTCGGTTTTCCATGGTTTCCCGAAATCACTCCAGGCGAATGCTGGTATGGATCCTTCACAAAGGCCATGGCCGATTCCTTCCCCAAACCCTCTTCCCTGAGCAACTTGCTCCGTCTCTAATGACCACGCTGTCGCGAGACGTTATGCCCAACTACCTACCTATCTACTTGGCGCTTGAACTGCAGTGCAATATGTTTGACATATAGGCTGTTCAAGGTAAAATGAGCACCTTTGAGGCCCTATTTACCTTTTATTTCAGCAATGTTTTATCCTTTAACGACCTTTTTAAATATATGTTGCCATGAAAGTAATAAACACACTGTCTTGATTCCACCGGGCTCGAAAGTTAACATCCAAGGCTAACATAAAATATATTTATTGACTATTATTCCAATTGAGAGGGCTTTCAAAAGCGCTCGCTTTATAGTGAATAGCATATAGTTATAATAATATGTATATATATACTAGCTGTGACCGCGGCTCTGCTCGCGTAGACTGCAGAATTATTGTTTAGGTTTTTCAGAAATAAAGTTTAATTTTACTTTGTGTTAATATTCTCTACACCATACATATTATAAAACTCAACGTCTCGGTGAATTAAATGATAAAAACACTTATTAGTATTTCTCTCTTATAGATAGATATATGCTACCACAGAGTTTTTTTTTTTTAGGTCTTTTTATTCTACACGATCCTTTACTATATGATATTGTTCCATCTTTAACGATTTAGACAGCGTATAGCAAGAGAGTGCGCTGGCGGCAAACTTTTTTCCGACTTGAATCACTATTATCGTTTGTAAATTTTTTGAGATATTTTCTTGCCATAAAAAGTACCCAATATCACCTTTCAGCCCTCCAACTATTTCTGTGCAAGAAATTACGTCGATATATTGCTTTGTTGTGACGTTACATTGTTATTCCGTTCGTGTACATGTTGATTTTCCAATAAGAATTTTCCCAAGGGAATAAGATATTTTTTGGGATAAAAAGTAGCTTATGTCACTTCCAGGCCCTCCAACTATCTCTGTACAAAAAATCACGTTGATCCGTTGCTCCGTTGCGACGTGAAAGAAGTGAAAGAAGGACCAACAAACAAACAAACACACTTCCGCATTTATAATGTTAGCTAGGATAGTATATTCGCGGTATATTGACACTTTTTGAAAAGAATCCTTTAAAAAATCATCGCATGTATAACGTATTTGGTTGTTTCCTAAATACGTCTGTGTATCGCAAGCGCTTTATACTACTGGTAACATTAAAGTATTTTATTTTCTGTAAAATTGTACTTTTATTTAAATATTTTCTACAAAATATGACATTTTATTAATAATTTATATGAATAAAAACAAGGATAAAATAGTTTTTTTCGCAATGGCTATTAAGGAATAGTTCTCATTCAAAATATTATTAAATTGAGTGTGCACAAATAAAATGCGTTGTCTCTCTGGCGAACTTTTCTAGACTTAGCTCAGCTCTGTTTACATGAGGCGGAGGAATAGTCTGAAAGTAGAACTTTATCAGGGTTTCAGAAAAGTTAGAAGTAACCGTGAATGGGCTATACACGTTTTTCCTCAAAACGAGGCTTGTTTGAAAGGTTACAATACGTCGCGTGTGGATAAGAAACGCAATTTTGCAGCGCTCCACCATAGCTAAAATTAGCTTTTTCAAAGCGGTCTGTCTCACATATACAATATACAGTTCAGATACACACGAAATGCTCAAGGGCGCTGCACTGAATCTTGCCGCAGACTTCCCACCAATAAAGTGTTAGGGTCAGCGCTCAAAGTCCCATAGGTACACGCGGCACGACAAGAACACTGCACGGCTCAGATCATTGCATTTGGTGTCGATGAACGTACTTTATGCGCGTAATGGTGTAGTACTTATCGCTCTCGCACTGCAAATAGCTCCAGGGAGGCAAGTCCCTTAAGGACCTTCAAAAGACTAAAATTATTTTCTACATCTCTACATTTCGTTTTGATATGAAATACGAGTCTGAAAAAAGTGTGCAATGGCGTTAAATTACTTTCCAAAAACTAACGAAAGACATTGTAGCAATTTCAGATTAATTTCTTTACTGTTTGTACAAACCTTAAGATTGAAAAAATCAAATATATATTTAGTTACAGCTCAAATTAATTTTCCGTATCATTAGAACGCCACGAGAATATTAGCTTAGGAATTTTTTAAGCCTTCCTTCGTATTTAAATTTTAACTTTTGAGGTAAAATTTAGATTCGAAATAGTTAGAAGTTCAACCTTTATCACACGTAAACGATCTGTCTCGAATTAAAAAAAAAAATTGCAGTATGCCGTTACTGGGACTTCGGAAATCACTGTATGATAGTATGACGTAGTATGTATGGATGTGCCATTTATCGACGTACGAATGAATTATGTACGTCTGATGTGTTTATGCATCTATAATATACGTATAAATAGCTGATGTACATATATTTATGATGTATGTATGATTTTTGATGAGTTAATGATGAATGAAGCATGTATGATGTATATATGTTGCATGTATGATATTATGTGTTAATGTATGGTGTTTTATGGTGTTTGTATGGACGTATGATTTATGTATGTATGATATATGAATGCATGGTGAATGTAAGTATGAATGTTTGATGTATATATGACTATATTATGTATTACGTATTTATGCACATATGTATTATGTATGTATGCACGATGTACATGAGTATGCTGTACGGATGTGTGATGTAAATATGTGTGTATTATGTAAGTATGTATGATGTATGTATATATGATGTAAGTATGATGTATGTTTATATAATATATGTATGATATATGTGTGTATGCATGCAAGTATGTACGTTAGGTGTGTCGGAGTCGCTAGAATTCCCCTGTGTTGTAAACTGCTGGGTGAAACGAGGAAGCGCGGGGGAGTACGAGTGCGGCTGTGACCTCGCGTCATGCGACCAGGCGGCGGGGGCGGGCCGGTCGTTCGGAAACACACTTTGCGAGTGGCAATAAAGGGGTCTTAGAGCCTTGATTGGGGGGGGAGAGTTACGCCCACGCCTGCGCCGGCGTGGGTGTGCGTGGGCGCTGCCTGGTCACAAGGTCGCCCGGCGCGAGGGAGGCAGGCTTCCGATAACACCCCTTCCCCTACGCCCCACCCCCTCTCAGATTGAGTCCTCATCTATCCTCCTGCCAGCCTCTAGCGNCTGAGCGGTGAGCCTGCTCGCCTCCCACCAAGGCGAACAGAGTTCAATCCCCGGCCGGGCCACTCACAGATTTTAGCATGTGGGAATCATGCAGGACGATGCCGCTGGTCATCAGATTTTCTCGGGAATTTTCCGTTTCCCCCGCCCCCTCAATTCCCGCGCTGCTCCATTCTCACCTCAATCACCTCCATCGGTTCTCAATACCTCGTTGTTAAGGGTAGCCCAAATATCTTCACTCACTCACTCACTGTACTGGTTGGCTGGTGGGAGTAACTATGACTGTACGCATGTTGTGAGGCGCTGAAAGCCAGGGGGCGGCCTGTACGAAGAGGTGTAAGGTGTCTGAGGTTCATAGTCTGAGGTTCATACCGAGGACGCCCGGCGGGAGCTGTGAGGGCCCACACCCTTCCAGTGCCTTCTCTGGCGGCAGGTACTGGGAGGGTGTGGGGAATGTGTCCGCCTTCTTCTACGACCGGAATGTTTAAGTCTGGTGTCGAGGAATCAGCCTAAAATCGGCGTAAGACTGCAGTCCAAGTGTCTAAATTCCCGGTGGGTATGTCACTATACCTTCTCGATTGTGTGGTTGCTGGAATAGCACCGCGGGAACCAGCCCTTGAATGGGCGTACGGTGGTCCAACGGTTGTGGCCCACTCGGTGGAAGTGCCCGAGAATAGGGGATAGGGTCCCTCCCCCCTCGATGAGGTGAGACAGTGATCATCATAGCGTGGAGCGCAACTGTGACAATGAAGTGTCGGGACTACTGCCAAGACCTAGTAACGGAGCCCATTTGCTACATAGTAACGGAGAGGGCTAGATGTGCGCAAGACCACAACGTATGCTAGCCCATGGGAACGCACCGCTCCTTGTGGGGGTCAGTAAACGTGGGTTACCCGTGCGTTCCCTATTCCAAGTCTTATAGACTGAGAAGGATCGCTTTATTACGGCAGAGAGTAATGGTCCTTACTGGAGGCGGGTTGGTCGACTCCTTTGTAATCAGACCGTTTGGGCCCAAAATCAAGGGTTTCAAAGTGAGAAACCCATTGGCATGGTAACGGACGAGAAGCGAGGTGCCTCGGTGCCTGTGGGGGTCGATCGAGGCCGAGGTTGACTCGCATGGATGCCGGCGAGCCGGACCTTGGGAAAACCACAAGTGTCATGGAAAGGAAGGAAGAGCACGGGGTGACCTCCGAGCCCGTGCCAGTGGTTCCCCTGACACCAGGTCACAGAGAGAAAGGACTCGTGTTGGCAGTGGTTGAAAATTCGTACCCAGGCAAGCAAGCATGGCATATTGGATTATGAGAGTGGCAAAAATAATAATAATACTAATCGGCAAAGGAACCAATATGTGTGACATAGTTAAAAGTTAATATATAACAGCAAATGTCACAAAAGCTGTGGCCTGAGAGACAGCTCGGCTGCTCATTATGAAAGCTAACATAAGCCAAGCGAACAGATACTGAGAATGAGAAGACCCGGATGGATTGTTGGCGAAGAGGTTCTAAGATATTATTATTATTGTATTATTGTGTTGGTTAGCTAACTACGTGCCTCGAAAATTTCCCTATTGGCTGGGATGCTGGCTAGCGAATAATAATTGGGTGTGCGAGACTATAAAAGAATTAATTGTGTCTGGTCGGCTATTGTAGTGCTGCAAAAGATTCCCTCTTGGTTGGACCGCAAGTAAGTAACTAGGTGCGCGCCGATTGGCTTACGGCGTTGCAAAATGTTGCTGGCTAGTGACGCCACTTCGCTGGCGTGTGCGGCTGGAGTTCGCGGTTTAAGGCGCTTCGCTAGTTATCATACGGATCTCATTGTAAGCAATTGTGTCAACTATAAACAAAAAAAATATAAAATATTTCAATGTAAACATTTTTTCAGGACAAATGGAAGTCGAAATAATGTTGCTAATTCATTAATTATGTTATTGAAACAAATTTGATTGTTGAAAAGTGTCAAAATCAGCAAAACTCGCAAATAACCCTTTGTTTACGATATCCCGATTTATTCTTCTGTAAAGGAGTGTTTCAAGCTATAGCGACAATGCTGTATGTTTCCTGAAAAAGATGCTTTATTAAAATCTTGTAGTTAAGAGATGATGGAAAATCGCGAAAATTATTTGAGCCAACATATCTTCTGTAACACTCTAACTAGTTTAATCTTTTATAATGGGATGAACAAGGTTTTGACTCTGAAGACCAATAACGAACGTTCTGCCTGATAATAATATCAGAATCCTCACTGGCCCAGTGAAATGGGGTAGTAGCTTCACATTTGCATGACAGCCAATAAGGAAAGAAAAATGTCGAACGTGTGTACGGTACGTTGAATCCTACCAAATAGTCAACTTTACCTACGATAAACCATCATCTGTACCTAGTCACAGCTTCAAATTCTGAGATAACAGAAAACTCGCGAAGCTTGTTTGTGTTATTTTCCATCGCCGTCGCACTGCTTCCTTGCGGCTGGACGTGACCTTGAGGCGTTTAGTGTCGTTTACTAGGGATAACCTTCAAATTACTGTTTCATCTCTGTATGCTTACCTACTCTGTGATATATTAAACTACAGTTGATTAGGCCACAGTCAAATCGCCACTCCACTAGCTGAGAACCAGTCAGTAGTGACAGATGTACACCTATAAAAAGTATGGTTTAATAAAAGAAAGTTTGTTTTGCGCAACCAAATTAAAAATTTGTATAGGGACAATGAAATATTTTGTTTTCGATTTTCTTCTTGTTTTTTTTTTCTTGTTTGGTGCCCTAAACTAAGATTTGATTGGTGCAACTAAAGATTTGTCTATCTCTACGTACATTAAACCGTTTCGGTCAATACAAAAAAATCGGAAGTCTGACTGAGATTCCAACCTATATCGTTAGCGTCTCAGCGCTACGGCGTAGCAATCTCAGCTAAATTGACAATGTGTAACACTGGAATATTTTAAATACTGTACATGTCGCTCAAAATACTGTACAGCGTGCGCAAATAAATATTTAAAATTTTACACCTTTACTTTTTAGTTTCTTGTTGAACTGGTTTCATTATGATACTAATATCATTATTAAACATCGAAAAATGCACTAACAAACACTGTCGCTATCCTAGTGGTCACAAAAATCCAAACAAACTCTCAAGCTGTATTTTCGAACGAAGGCAATAAAATACGTAGCCAAACAAATATATACAGTTGATTCAACAAAAGCCTTTTGTTATCATTCTCATATATTTTTGCCCAACACAGAGGAGTTGTATATTCAAACATGTGTTTTGTTATATGAACTAAATAAATTTTGTTGCTTTTCCAGTTTTTTTTTACTCAACAAAATAGTTTGTTGGAGAAACTAAATATATTTGTATCCGTATACAAAACATATTTTGTTGGCGTTTCTCTCAGTCGACAGTGCAGGAATCGTGCCCAGCGAAGCGTACACCGAGGTAAGTAGGGACTGAGACACTGAACTGTTTGTTGTTTCTGAGGCTGTGGTTGTGCATATGGGTGAGTCACGTCTAGCTTTTCTCGAAAGCCAACATATGCTTGTTGACGTCGAAGTTTTAATACTTTATGGACAGCACAAATTGACTAGCATTAAAGATAAACTAGATGTAATTCGCATATGTTTACCACTACAGCAACGTTTATTCCCAAATGTCAGCGTCATATTAGTCCACAAAACATCTGGCACTAAATATTTTTGTGCAGTTTTCATTACTGGTTGTTTATCAGCCAATGAAATGCCAAGATGGTTGACTGATTACCAATAATTGCGGCCCTAGGTATGTACAGTAATATAATTTACAATCAAACGTATTATTTTAAGAAAATGAGAATAAAAAATTTTTATTTTTACTTTTTTTTTCTTAACGTTAATGAGTCACCTCATCGTCAAACTATGCGTGTTTTGTCAAAGAAATTAAGATTTTTTTTGACAGCAGAACGTTGCTAGTAACGAAATTTGAACCAGAACCTACCGCAACCATTTTACCACACGGCCTCTTCACGTTAACTATATATTGTTGTCATATTTTGGTGGTGTAAGCGTGGCGTATTAACTTGTGCAAAAATATTATAATTCGTCTCTCTTGACAAGGATTGAGGTTAGTGATTTAGAGAATTGCTGCACTCCAGAATTACATTTTGTCTGCAGGCGGATTGAACAGCTGCTTAGTTAAACTGTTATATGTGTAGAATATATTATTTGATTAATGTTTGCGTCGGGATGACATTTACTAACCTTGTGAAACAACAAATTATCATTAGTCTATTCGCTCGCTGAGAAAAATAACTGAGCAGGGGAAATACACATAGCACTGCGATCGCGTGAGCTTATCTTTCCGGAGAAAGTATAGCAAAAGGCAATGAAGTGTTTTACACTCGAGAGAAAGTTGAAAGAAAATATTTTCCCTTCAGTTTAATGTTTATTATTCGACAGTACGTAATATTTTAACGCATTCACTTGTTTCAAGTGAATAATTATCACAAAATATAATACCATGAATCTCTGATTTCGCGAGAAAAAAAAACCGTTATACCCAACACACAGTCGCCTACATGTTGCACATTAGGGTTATATTTGACCGATACTGTGCACTGCGAGGCTCGGTGTCCAATTATCGTCCCTGGCGATAACTGATACGTAAACCGTACTTCTGTCCTACGTTATGACTAGTTCATATTACTACCACAGAGTAGAAAGTCTACAGCTTACTTGCGATAACCAAACAAGTTCATTGTCGTTTTAAGTTCAACACACATAAAAATAGTTCTTATTTGCAACACCTAAAACTGGAGTAGAGAGATTTGGGTGGCTCTGAACATCGAAATATTGAGAGCCAATGAGGGTGAAGCAAGGTGAGTATGGAGCAGCATCGGAATGCAAGGGTGAGGGAAACGGGAGATCCCTAATAAAACCCACTGGCCAACGACATCATCCGGCACGATTCCCACATGCAAAAATCTGGGAACTACCCCGTCGAAAATCGAACCCGTTTCGCCTTGGTGAGAGACGAGTGTCCTAACCACTACATTACCGCGTCCCCACAGACCATGTAAGCATACAGAATTGAAATGGAGTGGCAGATCCTTTGATGTGACCGTAGCCATTCGCTGATTTACTACGCGGGGCTCTGGGAACGGGCAATGTGTATTGTTGGCTAACTACGTGCCTAGAAACCTTCCCTATTGGCTGGAATGGTGGCTGGCGAATAAGTTACCAGGCGCTTATTGGTGGACGGCGTTTCGACATGCTACTGGTAAGATTATTTCTACTACAAGTTCGGAACAAAAGATGATTTCTTATGGGAGAGTTTGGCATAGGTGAAATTTCCGCCGCTTGGTGCGCAGTGTTCCAAAATGTAACTTTTAATTAAAACTTTATTCTTTGTGAATTATAAAAAAAGAGAGATTTTACTCATTTATGAAGTTATTTTATATTTTATTTATGAGTATTGCCATTGCCTGGTTTTAAACGTATATAGACAATAAAGAAAATCTTGTACGTTGCCGACACTAGCGCTTACCTAGTGACGAAAATGTTCACTTTAACAAACTTTCAACATTGATCCTCCCAACCTGTAGTAAAAGTAACGTTACCACTGGCCAGTGGCGCCATTGCTAGCGTGTGTGGTTGTAGCTCGGGTTCGCGGAATAAGTATTTGTTTATCCTCTGTATTATTACCTGCCCTGTGACGTAGCCCTAGGTAGTTGGAGCGTTGTGCTCAAAATGTAAAACTTCTTGTCTGAACTTCTGGTTTCCGTTGCGACTTGTAACTTGCCTACAATTTTATTTTACATTGTGGGCGGAGCGGTTTGTCTCGCCTTCTGACGACGAGTTTTAGCTATTTGAAATTCCGAAGGTGACAACAAGTTTATTAAAGTTTATAAATTATGCTAGTAAGAAACCAATTTTTAAAAATAAATTTCCGAGGCAGCAATGGTACGAACGTAAATAATAGCTTTTTTTTCTGTCGACGAAGTGGCCGTGCCAGGGACATAATAAACATAGTTAACGAAACTATATGCTCCAACTCTCGAACAGCTCTCAGCCTTTACACGGGTCCTTCGCCATCAGTGACCATTAAGAAAACCGGATAAAAAAAGGCGAAATAGTAATTCGCACCTGTCTGGGCGCCTATCGTAACCAAGCTGTTCTACGCTTGCTACAGAAACACGGGCCAGAAGCTGCATTGGAATGAAATCTTGTGCGTCTCGATAATCGCGCACCGTCAGGTTACGGATGTATTCATATCCACTGCACCGGCCCCCAAGTGATTGTTATAGTCTATTCGCTGTTCCTTCTCACTTTTTGAATAAAACGTTTGAAAAATCGCCCCATGGATGTGCTTGGTTTCCTAAATATGCCACAAGCGTTTTATACTTCTACTTACATAAAAGCAAATAATTTTTTGTTAAAATTAACTTTTACCTAAATTTAATTTATAAAGTATAATATTTCAATTGTAATCAATTTAAACAAAAACAGTGAAAAAAAGGTGATGGTAATGCCTAGTAGGAAATAGTCCCTATGCAAAATTTCATTACACCGAGTGCGCACGAATGGGGTGCGTTCTCCCTTTGGAATAAGTTTCTAGACTCCATTACAGTGTACGTAATAATGCAATTATGAAACAGCCACATCTACCACGAAATGCAGTTTTACACGCCAGCAAAATGTCGTCACTGGTCACCAACATGCTGGAATGACGTTCGTCAATCTGCGCCTGGTAATTTNCCAGCCAATAGGAACCTTTCGTAACATGCAGTCGCCAATCAGACACAAGGCCCATCTCTATAACATCGTGCATACAATCGGAGACTGGATACGCCCACATCAAAGGAACCGCCACGCCATTGCGTCTTTGTGCACTTATTTATTTACTCTGTGGTTAAGTTTTGTTTGCATGAGGTGGAGGAATATCCTGGAAATATAACTTTATCAGGGCTTCATACAATCTGGAAGTAACCGTGACTTGACTATAGACATGTAGGCTTAAACGTGTTATGGAATTTCCTGGTATAATAAAAATAAAACAAGAAACGCTAATCTCACTGGACATAAAATGTATACATTACACTCTCAATACAACACCGATTCTTAACAATGTTTTTTCAATACAGGTAAAATAGGGGGAAAAATCGACCTTTCATGACACTTTGGATACAGCTTACATATTAGTTTTGGCAGTATAATTAAAGATCCGAGGAGTCCCCAAAATTTTAAGGGGCGAAACATTGTTTTCTTGTTAGGAGGGGGGGCGGGAAGTTGTAAATATTAAAAATTAAAGTTGGATGAAACAAGTCAAGTGAGGTGTCATTATCTATGTGTTTTTTCATGCTGAATCAAATGAAACGACATTCATATAGGTATAATTACTCCCTAACAATAATTACAGTTTTTGTAGGAATGAATGCAGAAATTGTACACTTAATGGTGGGAAATTATATCCTTGTAATTATGGGTATGGAAATAATTCACATATTCACATGCAGTCATCATCGTTCGGATCGTCTTCACTCGCTCTGCCACCTTCTGAATCACCATCAAAGTGAAGGAGATTGGCATTTTTACCAGCGGCTGGAGATTCCGAGTCTTTGATTTCATTGTTGTTGCAGGTTCCACCCTCACATATTTTGCAGAGTGCGGAACATGCCATGCTACTTTGGAAGCAGCTGCACTGCTTAACAGAACCGCTCCCTTTACGTGAGCAAGAAATCAATTTCAGAATTGTGTCAGGGGCAGGATCTAAAGACGTTTTAATGGGTTCCAGTACACCGCCTTTATGAATCCAACCTCATTCTTCAGGACCTAATTTGTTACGCTACACTGCATTTCGGTCAATGAATGTTGTGCAGAACTTGCAGAAGTGGGAAGTAGGGATTCTAGCTTGGCTGCAACTTTTTCAGTGACTTCTGAAATTAATTGTACTGCATCTCATCGAGGGTGAAGTTGTCATTCTTAGCGCCATTCAAGAAGATAATTAGTCTCTCACCTGCCTTTTTTTTTTTACCTCATCTGCAGTGGCATCCGGTTTATTGAAAGTTGTGACACAGTCCATTAAGGCACTATCAGTTTTTGCCAACCTCCCAAGTTGTTTTTACCTTTCCCAAAAATAGCGTTGGTGGGATCACACCCGCTGAATCCATGGACTAAGATGATATAATCTTTCACGTTGGAGTGTTGCTGTTGCAGACTGAAAGACGAGAATACTTTCCTCTTCACTCGTCCTATTTTCGACTTCATTAGAAGTATAAGCCTTTGTGGCGAAGCTTTTGCTATCATAATTACCACCACATCAACATCTGAGTGGCCATAGTAGGTGGGCAGTGTTCAAATTTCTCTGCCGCTGTTTGTATCTGCATCGCCAACAGACTGTTTCACTTCAAAATCATCGATCTCAAGTACGACAGTCAGCAACTCTATCAGTTGCTTCTTGTTCTCTGAATGAGCCATAAATTGTTCTTGATTGCCATGAACTGTAGTGGATTCAGTGATGTGAAATTGTGGGGTGAAATGTCTGTACCTTAATTGTTGATCACTCTCTTTGATGCTGTTTGGGTCATCGTAGCCATCAAACACTATTGCAATTATCTGTGATGTAAAATTCTTTCTCAAGTAATGTATATAGGCATTGCAAACATCAAGATATGCGAGACATGTTTTTTATTCCAAATCACTGTATGCAATAGGTAACCACCATCGATGAAAAAGAAGTATGTTTTCGTCAATTTTTGTTCATCCACACTGCATAACTCTTCGTACAATACTGATTTAACAGCTTTCCTCATCCCAGAACCAGTAAACAGTGAGTGATAAAGGGAAAGGGGCAATATCGCACCTTAAGTAAGTAAACAAATCATCTGTATATTTTCTCCACACAAGCATCCTTTGATAAAGAATCATACGATATATCGTTATAGCTTTTTACTTGATCTTGACTGAGGAGTTTGCTGCCACAAGGGACCGAATGTTGTCACTTCGTTTCATTTTAATATCCGCTGTGGAGTAGGGCAACATCATTTTANTATCGCACCTTAAGTAAGTAAACAAATCATCTGTATATTTTCTCCACACAAGCATCCTTTGATAAAGAATCATACGATATATCGTTATAGCTTTTTACTTGATCTTGACAGTACTCAGCATCTCGCCATCTGCCAGTTACCCGTTCTTTCCGGTTTATAAAAAATGTTTCATTAATGTCACCATCTCTAGGTACACTTGAGATCTTTAATTCTCCTTTCAATGTGAACTTAAAACCACGGTTTCAAGAGCGGACAAATTTTTCCTTTTTATTTTTTTTTTGTACTCCCATGTTAGACTAGAGTCTTATTTGCTGGTCAGATTTCGGGCCACATATGGTTATTTGTTGCCAACCACTCAGCATGAACTCTTGTTTCTTTACAATTTACCTATATCTTGTTAATATAATGTGGAATCAAAGAAAAAAGCTTGTAAAAAACTGTTATGGCTAATTCGAGTGTATTTCAATATATTTATATTTCAAGATATTTTTTAAATTTTTTTAAAAATGAAATTGTTTTTTCGTCCCTGCATCATGCTTTGTTAGCTGCGTACGCTAGGCTGAAAAAAATTTATGTTAATTATAATTTTGAAAAGTAAGAAGCAACTCTGATATTTCTTAAACGAATGAAAGCAAACAATTTAAAAACCAGGAGTAAGAGTACTTGCTGAGGCCGGCGAAAATTTGCGCACTTAGTTTGGGATTAGAATTTTCGTAAAGAAGCACTCAAAATCTTATTATAGGCGGATTTGCGCACATGCGAATATTTATACCGTTTATGTGTATTCGTTGCACGACAAACACATTTAAAAACTGTTAACGAACATTTTACGACATTGAAAGCAGTGCGAAGGAAGTACCATTATCAAAAGCACTAAATGGAATAATAGCATGTAACGGTCAAGTAAGTTCAAACAACAGGAATGCTCCCAAAACAGATCAACTACGACACAGTGCTTCATAAATCAAGAAAGCTTACCAAGCTCATTTCTCGATAGTATTAATTTGCATAAGTGAAGCCAGTAAGTAGGCTATTAAAAATATTTATCCAGAAAATTAATTTAATTTATAAATCATGTCAATGTGTATTTTCCTCTAGTGTTGGTGTACACACAATAATAGCCAGTGCTTAATATGGAACACTGTAAGCCGTGCAGTATATAGTGTCACTCCGCTGGTCTAGCTGATCGTTTATATTTCAGGGCGTAAATGTCGATGTCTTCTGCTCATGTACCCAACATTGGCCTATTCCACACCAACGCAAGTATTTGTTTACATCTTAATTAGAAAAATACAATTCCAATTACATAAATAAAATAATTTTATAAATTTGAATTTAATTGCATTAAAAATGTGTTAGAAGTATACCAGACATCTCAAAGCACTTGTTTATGTAACCAGTGCCTTAACCTCAAAGCCTACCCATGTAGTTTATAATAGGCGTTGGCAGAAAAGCAGTCAAAAGTTGGAACAATAAATTGGCTACTGCACACCTTGGATGTGCACTCTACCCTACTTCCCCTCTTAGGTTGGTTGAAACACGTTCAGGAATTCACGTCCACCCTTCCCGATATCCAACTGGCGTCTCGTGTCACCACGGCGATGTCGCGCGGTCCTGAGGACAAAATAAAACTTACAAACTAATGTTTGTGACACAGGTAGTAGTAATGCGCGTTGGAGAATGTTCCTGGGAGGGGAGAGGGGAATAAAGTAGATAGAGAGAGTCCTCGTAAACAGAGTTGTTCTCGCCGCTTGTCGGGTTCTGAAATGTCAACATTTTACGGGCGTGCGGCATTCAGCGGGGCCTAAATACCTGGCTCGTTGGCAGGTTGTCCAGGCCCGGTATTTCTTAATATGTTGCCTNTTTTCGCCTCTCTTACTCCACCCGCGATCTGATCAGAGATATATTCCTAACGAGATAAGGCGAGATCCCTACCTCTCTCCGCAATGCCTCCATCGAACAGGCTCTCGCTTATTTATCTAGCCGGGAGTATACTACAGACGAAGGAGAGCTTTTATCGCACACGTCCCAGTCAAATTAGAAGTTATTCCCGAGCATCGAATTGGAGGGGATAGGACCTGGTATAGGTTGATCATGGTAAACTGAGCACATTTGAAAGCCCTGCCTAAGATCTACTTGTATGCGCATAGTGTATTCTTACGCCACGTGTAAAAATTAACCTTGCCATGGGCCTGATTACTTTATTCATGCGCCGGTCAAGTGAACTTGTAAAATTATTGCAGAAATAAATATTTAAAAAATTTGTTCTTTTTTACATTTATATAAAACCAAATTAATAATTTTGGTTTATACAAATGTTTTCCTGGCACTTTTAATTGATCGTAAAGGCGAGGAACTACTTTCCCTCCCTCGTTGCCAACTTTACTGGGCGCGTGCAGGTCAGTGTGCCCGATAAAATAAGTGCACATTTTTCGAAAATTGAGGGGGGCCACGGTGGTATAGTGGTTAGACTACTCGCCTCCCACCTAGGCGAACTGGGCTCGATTGCCAGCGGGGTCGTTCACGGATTCTCGTATGTGGGAATCGGGCCGGACGATGCCACTGGTTGGCGAGTTTTCTCGGGATTTGCCGTTTTTCCCGCCCCTCCATTCCGGCGCAGCTTCTATCTCACTTCCATTTCACCCTAATTTGCTCCCAAGACCTGGATAGGCCGCCGAACGGTATGCAGAGCTCCAGTAGAAAACGTTTTGTTAAAAAAAAACCGTTCAACGTGTCTGGGTGAGGTCTGCTTACGAATTTAAGAAATGTTAAGCATTTGTATACTTGTTCAGTTCCTCCATTTCTCTCCAAGGCATATTTTTTTGATACTGAAAAAGGCTCTAACGGGTGTTTTCACGGTCATTTTAGGTATAAATGTTACGGTACAAAACATTTAAAAAGGATTGGGACGTGCATCAAAACTTTAGTTTTATTATCACGCGATATAATGGTAGGGTCTCCACTGAAAGTCGCACAGAGGCGCGTTATCAACGGCATGTCTCGGTCGCCCCTAGCGCTCCCACGCTTTTAGGCCTCAGACGAGCGAAATTCTTTCAACCAGGCGGCCAACTTAAGAGCCGCCCAAATCTTTTCACTCACTGGAAGTTTCGATTTCAAAAGTGCTCGAATAACCCAGAACAACCTGTATCAGAGTGACTGTAATCACGTGATTTTGCATAATTGCGCGTGTATGTGTATGTGTGTGAGGGAGCGGCAACAGTGCTGCCTCGTAGTGGCCGCCTGGTAAATCAGCCGCGGCGGAGACAGTAAAGTTGCCTAATGAAGAGGTGGCGTGCCCGTTAAGAGCAGCAATTAGCTGGCGGCGAAAAGTGACGACGAAGGTAGAAACTTGCTTTCCTCGCCCCTCTCATCAGCCATCCGAAGAGCGAACGCGCGAAATCTCGCCGTAGTTAGCGAGAAGAAATGATGACTGACGACGTCCCGTCGCACGATTACCTGGCTTTGAGTCCGGGACGGGAAACGTAATAAGATAGTTCTCCGCTCCTCTCGTTCTCTTCTATTCCACGCCAGGTGGAAAAGTAAACCGCCGGCTTCTGTACTACGCACAGCATGATACCGACTGGTTAGGAACCAGAATAAAAAAATTTTCGTTGGTGAAAACAAAAGACAAGGGTTGGAATTTATACAAGAAATAAAGAGAAAAATATTTATTTGCTGGTACTAATAAATTTAGTTGATCAGTTTCGGTTTGGGTCTATTGGCTTTTTTTTTTTTTTTTAGCAACCTTATAGCTGCTCTTGCTTCAAACACGTGCATTCGTTTTCCTAATGACGTGTTTAAATATAAATGATTTGGCAAAAAGTATTTTTGTTTTTTTAACATCATTTATTGTACATGGTACCATCCTATGAATCCGTGATGAACATTTGTCATTATCGTTGTCTCAAACAGGTAGGTTTTAAGGACTAGTTTGTAGAGAATAAACATTTCCTTGTCGGTAACAGTCTGGCTTTGGAGAGAACGTGGTAACAAATTTAGCTGATTAAGTTTACATTTGAAAGGTTAAACTGAGATAAATCATCTGGGAGCCTAAACTAAAAAAAATGTATATTCGGCATAATATACCATTTCTGGGACAAAGATTATATCAGTACCGTTACTGCTCTTCAGTGTGGTTAATGAAGCTTGACATTACAAACAAACCAGCCAAATCACTCCAAAAGTTGGTCGGAATGGGGGTTGGGGGGAAGCCGAAGACTACTGTAAAAATTCCGCAACCAGGTTCGATTCCCGGTGGAGTTCCCATTGTTTTTGCACGTGGTAGCGAACGTTGTCTTTGGCCTCCGGGTTTCCTCGGGGCACTTCCATTTTCCATGCACTTCCGTTCCGTTGTTGCTGCATCTTCACCTCACTTCACCCGAACCAGCGCTCAATACCCCAATGTTCAGCACTGGCCAAAACCTCTCTGCTACTGCCACAGAATAGATAAGTATTCAGAAGTGAAATGGCGTGGCTATTCCTTTGATGAGGTAGTGCCCATGCACTGATTGGCTGCGCGTAACTCCGGGAGAGAGTCTCGAGTCTTATTGGCTACTACGTGGTGAGAAAGGTTCCCTATGACTTCGACTACCGCCTGGGCGGCGTTCCGAAACGTTACTCCGAGAGTAGAGTAAAGTAACAGAAAGTAACAGCCGAGGAAAGCAAAAGTAAACTTGGTTTTGGAACAAACATAATGTAAATAACATTCCGAGTTTACAAATATGTACTGATTAAGCAACCTATGTAAATTATACATTATATTTCGCCCTTTCCCCCAATTATTTATTTTTAAAAATATCAGTAATATACATAAACAGCTTTACTTGCGATAAATTAACCATAAATATTATGTATAAAATAAAACCTTTATAAAAGTTAACTGTTAAATAAAAATTCAAGTTTTATCACTCGTCATTTGTAATTTTCCCGTGTGTGTGTCTGTAAAAAGTATGTCCACATTTCCTTTCAATTTGATTAATTCTACTAAACTTTCCGCCATTTTCAGTTTACCCCTCGTTACTCGCTGAAATAGTGCGTGTAAAAGTTTTACTATTGAAAGATGCTCAGAGTAACTACTCTGTAGTTTTGGGACACTACCGAGAGCGAGTAAACCATTTACTCCAAACATTTTGGGACAGTCAAAGATAAACGTTTACTCGCAGAGAAACGTTTTGGAAAGCCGCCCTGGGTAGTAAGATACCAGGCGCTGATTGGCGAACAGCGTTCCGACATGTTGCTGGTCTGTGACGCCATTTTGCTGGCATGTGCTGCTTGAATTCGCGGAATAAGTGTACTGCGCTTCATCTTCGTAAGTTTGTAGTGTTGATGACCTTGAACACGGAGTCAGCAGAGGAGAGCCAAGAAGCTTAAATCCGCTCCACAGCCCAAGAAAAAGCATTCTGCCTGTAATGAATCCTCTTAAAGGGAACCTTGCCCCGCCATATTGGATTCTTAGATGTTATAGCTTGTTTGTATTTAAAAAAAAATAAAGTCGTGTAAGTACTTTTACACCCAACTAACTATTGACCTTACACAGCAGGTAAAACATAACAAGGTGTTATACACGGTTTCGTTGTGCACAACCTGTCGCAACAGTGCCTGGGAAAGAGGCCACAGGCAAGTTTACAAAACTAAATAACCACAACAGCGAACCGGAACTGAATCTCTAAACATTAGTAATAAAATGCGGAGAACAACAGAAAATGTGTGTCAAGTGTCAAGCGGACATCAGGACATTCCAAACTAAATATTAAACCAACTATAAGCAGACACCGCCTCCAGCGCACAGTGGGAGCCAATCAGAAATCATTACAACACGCACACACATGAAGGTGAGGGGGTGCTAAGTGTGGACTGGACTATGAGGGAGGAGATCGTCGCAGTCAGCGAGTGTCCAGGGGCGTGAACAGCGGCCAGACGAGGAGCCGGTGGCGATCCTCCACATGGGCAGATGGCCCGGAGTGCGAGACCAGGTGAGTTCCTCACTACGTCATCTTCACTCTACTTTAATATATAACATTACCTTTCCTCCCTTCAACCGCTGGCCTTACTCCTGTATTACTAATTACTTATGTTAGCGTTGTTAAAATAAATACTTTACTTAATCTTTTTACATGATAACACTAAAAATTGTTAGAAGTTAAATCCTTACCACATGTAAACAAAGCGTCTTGTTTCAGAGAATCTGTAACATGCCGTTCCCTCGAATTACTTTACTTTTGCTACGACAGAAGATTGTATTAAAATAACTTTTTTTAATTCGTACAAATCAAAATTTTGAGTTCAAATTCTGAAATTTACACTAAAAAAATTACGCGTGTTTTTTTTTAATTACTTTATATTTTTATGAAGTTACCATAAGTTATANTTCTGAAATTTACACTAAAAAAATTACGCGTGTTTTTTTTTAATTACTTTATATTTTTATGAAGTTACCATAAGTTACCATAAGTNGTTATATACATGACACGAAATAAATAAGTAACCCCAAAACCTAGAAAAATTGTTTTATTTTCGAACAGTTTAAAGAGTGTTGGTCACCAAAAAATCCAATATTTTATACATCTACGAAATATGTTTCTGTTCAACATGCATACAGTACTTACTAGTATTATTTTCTCGTGTATAAAATGTTATACAGCATATTTTTTGCACTACGGCTTGTCAAAATTGCAATTTTATTGTTTTTGTGACGTACAAATAATAAAATCAAACTCACTTATTGAAATGAGATAATTCACATTGTAATAACGTACCAAGAGTTACTTCAAGAATATTTTATAAAACCAATGTATAACATTTTTACGCATTTTATTTATAAATTGCTTAAAATGAGGAAATGTTTGCATATTTTTTATTTCATAGATATTTATGATTTTTGTAAAATAATTTTTGCTAAGCATAAATTAAAATGTATTAAGTAATGACGTTTAGTCACCTTTGTTAAATTTTCTGTAATAATTTTTGTTTATTTTTTTTGTACGTCATAATAACATCAAAATTGTGTTTTTGATATGGCATGATTAGAGACCCGGAAATTTCGCGGAATCATCTGAGGACAAGTTAAACTGCATTCACGTGTACATATGTGTTTGTGCTTCCATTGGTACATAGTTTCTTGGACACGCCCCAAACGACTTTGAACCAATGACGAACCTGCAAGGAAAAGTAAGGACCGAATCCCGTGCTACCTCATCTGGGGTTAAACTGGAGCAACAGTCAATGAACAACTAACTGATGCTCGAATGCATGAAGGATTGTGGAGTCTCGCTCGTTGCCGGATGAATCCGCGAAATTTCCGGGTCACTATACATGGTGCAAAAACTATGTGATATTTTGTTTTGCGCAAGGAAACAGTTCACGCGCGTAATGCCTACAAATATAGAATGATGAATTAGAGATGTGATGTTGCGCCGAGCGCGTGTTCCTGAACGCCGCAGCTCTCTTGCTGTCGTCAGCATGCGCGATGGCGGCGGCTATGAGCACCTGGCGTGCGATGAAGCTTGTTAAGTGCGGCTTTGGCAGAGCGCTGTTCATGTGACGGGGTGGTTGTCAACGTGACGAGTCCCCTTCCCCCTGCCCTCCACCCACCCGGCAAGCCACGGGCAACTTGTCCTCGGCCAGACACTGCCAGCGACTCAGGCCGGGCTTGGATCAGCACACAGAGGGTGATGCCCCTTCAGCGGCGACAATCCCATAGACTAAAGACGAGGTCGACCGCTTATTCGTCTTCTGCGCATGTGCCCAATATTGACCTACCCCAATCATACACAACTGTCAAAGTCACATGGTCAACAGTGATGAAAGTGTTTGTTTATATATTAATTTTCAAAGGACAAGAGCTATTATATGAATGAAATACGTTAACCAATTTGAATTTAATAAAACTGCATTACAAAATGGCCAGAGGAAGCATACATACGTGCATTTCTAAGCATTTGTTTACAAATCACTTTTATAACCTAAGATCCAAACCATGCCGTTTTCTCTAGACGTGTGGGCAGAAAATCAATTCAATGTTGTAACACGAAGATTGGTTGTGCGCGGCCAGTGAGATCGTTCTACCTCATCTTTAGTTTATGGACAATCCACGCCTAAACTACAGTTCGGTGGCCAGGAAATTGACTACAGCAACAAGGTGAAGTACCTGGGTGTAATCAGGGATAGGAGGCTGTTCTGGAGGCATCGCATTCATACTCAGCTCGCCAAAGCCAACTCTCGGCTAAGGCAGCTGTTTCCACTCATCAATCGCCATAGTTCACTTCGCACACGTAACGGTGTAATCATTTGTCAAACACTCATTTGCCCTATCCTCACCTACGCCGCACCAGTCTGGGGAACAGCAGCTCGCTGTCGCATCCAGAAACTACAACGCTTCCAGAACAGAGTCCATCGCATGATAACAGATGCACCCAGGTACACACGAAATTACCAGCTCCACAAAGAGCTGAAAGTGGAGAGAATAGAACATCACAGGCACAAGCTGGCCACAGAGCTGTAAAAGAATATCCTGAAGGTAGAAAACCCCCTGGTTCGTGAGTTGGCAAACTACGACGAAAGGCTGGTGTGGAAGCGGAAACGACCGAAAGACCTCATCCTCCCTCCAACAACCTGACAAGACATGTATATAGTTTAGATTACTTATTGTTAATAGTGTGGACAGAGCTAAATTCGGCCGTAAGTATGGTATTATTTAATTAGTATCTTATTTAGATATTATCTCAATTTATTATGTTATTTCAAAAATATATTATTTCAATTTTATTATATTTTGATTTTATTATGTTATTTTGATTTAATTTACTATATTATTTCAATTTCATTATGCTCTTTCGATTCAATTTTTTGTATTACGCTTATTATATTAATTCGATTTTATTATTTTGAATTAATTAATTTTTTTAACTCTGTATAATCAAGTCTTACCGTAATCCAATGATTTAATCTGTGTATGTATGTGTATGTGTAAATTAATATATGAACGACAAAAAAAATCGGTGTGAACGTGTTTGCGTGCATGGGTACATGCACACAGGAAATTATTATTTATTACAGGACACATCCCAGCCGAGTTTCTACTGGCTCTATGCCTGCCATATAATGCCAGGAGACTACTGACTGCTGACATATCATGACAACATTTCACAGCTGGTTTACCTATATTAAGATTAGATTCCACAACACCAGGTATCAATCCACATCCTAGGAAGGCCCGGAGAAACGCAAACTAGTAGCATCTTGCTTCTTGCCGAGCTTCAACTGCAGTTATAGCATTCTGGTGCGAGATAAAATCTCTGCAAGCCTACATAAAGGACTGCTGGCGTGGGTCACCCCCGTAGTCTGAATTCCCCCCCCCCTCTCAATAGCCCATTGGGCAAAGTCTTACCACATGCTCTCTGCAGGCAATCCTAGCTGTCTGTAAAAGAGGGGGGAAACTGCGGCAGAGCGCGGTATAGGAGCGGGGATGCGAATACTGCATTCTCCAGACTGGAAACCGAAAACCTGGCCGCTCACGAAGCCAGAAATGGCGCCTTGGGGGTTGGGTGGAGAGTCCAGTGGCTACAACCTCCTTCCCGCTTCGCGGCCGTGGCATAATGAATGATACTGCGGGTGTGTGGCGGGAGGGGAGGGAACCCCCATGGCCAAGCACCGCATTATCACATCATCACCCATGAAATGTAATACCATGTCCATTAATTTGACCAAGTTCATTAAAATCCCATGTAATTGCAGAGGCCATAAGGCCTAAGCATATTTACCCGCAATCATCCATGAATAATATTATTTGTTAGGGGAGCGGGCCTTCTTAATTTTAGCTAATTTAGAGAAACAATCCACGCCAGCTCCAACTGTCTGTCGTCTCGCCGTTACATTTCCGACTCGCTTTTGACAAGTCACGTCCACGACCATGCAAGCACCGGTCTTCACTCTTGTTAAGGTTTATTCTGCTCAGATTGGGAATCTCAATGCTTTTAGTGTGCCTACTAAACATTTTCGCCTCCAGATAGCTCTGGTGTCACATGTGTACCGGATTCTTCCGTTTTCTATGTAAGTAAATGGGATAGTTGCACTTTTCATAAAATAAATGTAGTTGTGTAAAATAGTCCGACTTGTATTGTTTTAGACCCTATGTAGGCCTAAAAAATTAACTTTGTTCTCCTCACTAGAGTGCGAAATATATTTTGTTAAATATTCATTCGTTAACTGGATTTAGCAAAACGTCGGCTTAAAAATTACTTTTTTTAAACATCACAATTTAATGGAAAAATATAATACTGAGATGGTTAAAAAATATTATTTCAGGGGCTTTCCTGCGCAGTTTTTGTAAATTTGCTTATGAACGCCCAATGCCAAACAAAGTTGTATTTTTACCGTTTGCTCTTGTAAACACCACTGGAGGGCGTAAATAACAGTTGCGAAATAAAGTTAATAATTATAATTTTGGCTACAGCAAGTATATATAACGATCCGAGCCGAACACTAACATTTACAAAAATATATATATAATTTCTTAATATTCCGCCAGCTTAAAATTCTTTGGCTGTGTACGACGACACCATAAGTACCGCCGTGGCCTGAGGATGGGCAGTCTTTTTGTGGAAGCCAGCTGCCTGCCGTACGGTAATCGGGTGATGTATGGTGCGACGAGGGACATAGGTGAAGAGACGTACGACGAAGAGAGATCGCGAGGCGATGGCGGACGGGTGTTTGTGATGAGAATGGACGAGAGGGCGTAAAACCTGACGAGTGAAGGCTAATGTGCATGAGGGCGCTCGGAGAGCTCTACAACATTGCGGACTGGTGGGACTTGGACTGAATTGAGGTGGGACTGCATGAAATGTAATACGTATTTTATTGTAAAAATTGGAACAGTGAAATATAGACATATTATTTATAAAATAAATTCAATAGATTTTGTACACGGTTTATTTGAACTGATTGTATTTATTTGATTTCTTACATTAATATATTTGAGGTAATTGTAAATTGTACTGATAGAGTTTATAAATTGTAAATAGCAAGAGATATCAATTTATTGTGAGATACTGAGACGAGAGTTTTTTCTTTGCAATAATTGTAAATAAGTTCGGAAATTATATTTAACTACTTTATTTAAAAGACATCCATCCATTAACAAACCTGGTTTAGCCCAATGACTTTTGAGAAAGTGTATCAAAATGTAATGCCAAACTGAATGATCTGGAATACAGGCCTAATTAATATGTTTACCCAGCAACCAAAATTTATTTAATATAGCATATCAATCACAAACCATTTACAGTTAGTCTCAAATAATTTAAATGTAAATTTGAACAATAAATATTGCAGTTATCCCTACACTTGCCATGTAAAACAAACAATACTTGAATAACAGCGGTTATTTGATTACTAAATCAGTCAGTCAATAAGGGTGACACGTTTTACACGTCAGTGTCAAGACTTGTCAGTCTAAGATCGTATTCAGAGGTTTTCGAACGAGTGAGCTTGAATGAATTAATTTTCCCTATTGGTCTTCCATTTCCATCCCAACAAAAGTTCAGTACAGTTCGTCGGCATGTACTTTGTCACCTTATTCCTTATTCCTCTCGTGCACTCGTATAGTGCACGAGAGGAATAAGGTTGTTTCTATAGGTAGGGAAACACAATTTCCAAGATAAATATATCTGTGGAAGCTTAATTTATATATGATAGTTCACATTATCTTTCCTTTGGTGGCCACGTGACGTCGTGAGAAGGCATTTTCTTAGCTGAGCGGGCCAGTCGGAATGAGGTTGCACGATACCCAACGTGTATTAGTCACTTGTAGACTGCTAACACATGCCAGAAGTTAAATAATCAAATAGCGGACATGACGCACACCTAAAACAATTCTGCCACAATTCAAATGATGTCGATTTCTAGTTAAACTTTTTTTTTCGTGTCGAGGAATGGTCTTTTACCTGGTGCAAACCTGCACCAGGGTAACGACACGTCGAAGTCACTTCTCGCAAAACGTTTTACTTCCGCGTTACGACCATATATTATACGCTGAAGAGCCAAAAAAACTGGTATAGGCATGCGTATGCAAATAACAGAGGTATGAAACCAATCAAAGTAACGCGATGCGGTCGGCAGCTAGATCGGTTACTGCTGCTACAATGGCAGGTTATCAAGATTTAAGTGAGTTTGAACGTGGTGTTAAAGTCAGCGCACGAGAGATGGGCCATAGCATCTCCGAGGTAGCGATAACATTTGGATATTCGCGTACAACCATTTCACGAGTGTACTGTGAATATCGGGAATCCTGTAAAACATCACATCTTCGACATCGCTGCGGCCGGAAAAAGATCGTGAAAGAACGGGACAAACGACGACTGACGAGAATCATTAAACGTGACAGACGTGCAACCCTTTCTCAAATTGGCGCAGATTGGATTTGTGGACCGCCCTGCAGAATTCATGGCGTGAATTACCTCCTGCATACCTTCAGACATTAGTCGAGTCCATGCCACGTCGTCTTGTGGGACTTCTGCGTGCTCGGGGGGCCCTACACGATATTAGGCAGGTGTACCAGTTTTTTTGGCTCTTTAGTGTACATTGGTCTGTTAGCCGTCCAAGGCAGGTAGGGGGCATGTCTTCGGTGGAAAGCACCCCACTTCCAGAAATCACGCTTGTTGTATGTCTTTCGAGTAGAAGATCCTTCCAGACTTTGTTAGCACACGTAATCTCCGTTTCTTGGCGCGCTGTCTTATGAGTTTTCTGGCGGTAGTTTCAGCTCTACCACGATACGATGTGGCTGGCTTTTTGAAGATTTTCATTAGTGATTTGGTTATTTCACGGGACTCAAGCTTCACGGGAGACGAAATTTTAATGATTTCACGGCGTCGCCTGCCTTGCCCCAGCAGTCCTGTTGATATAAATATTTTATTCGAGTGTCATTGCTCGCCCAGAGTTTAACTGAGTAAGTTTAAAGCGGGGGTCATAGAGAAAAATTTTTACTGTGATTTCTGATAGCAGTAATAAATTAGACATAAAATTAATATTAAGGTTTCTCCTCTGTGTGACGTTACATCTGTATATACCTTCAGTCCGTTATTATTTCCGATGTGTCATTTTTGGACACCGTTGCCACATTACGTGTTATGGTTGTATTCTATACGGTTGACCAGAAATATCAGGGTAGGTCAATAATCCAACAGTGCTGCATTTCAATATGTTGCAGTTTTACTTTCTTAAGACTGTTTCATCACAGGTCAATTCTATAGATGGGGCACGTTTACTTTAAATATCTTAATATAGCGGATACGGAATCAGTAATATAGTGGTTTAGCATTTTGATCGTGGCACATCAAACTGCCACATTAATGGAATCACAACTTTCAATCGCAAGCCAAAATCCATTACTGTTTGTCCTCAAACGAGTTAAAATAATACAAACTTTGTGAAAAGCTCGTGCATTTTCATACAAAAAAAGTACTTGCCATTACTAAATAAAACTTTCAAACGTAATTATTTCGAAACTGTGTTCTCCTAGTTGAGGTGGTATTGTTTTAGGTGTTAGATGTGTCTGAGCTAGAGTTTTTTAAAGTAAAACTAGTAAAAAAACCACGGTAAAAACATGTATCCATCCGTGCCAATCTGTACACTGGTATTTCCGAATAACATATATATTAATCTGAGCCAAATGCTGCTATATTTTCTGGGGCAGTGGCAGGGCTCCAAAATGATTTTCTTTATTTTCAGGAAATGACATATTTTGTATAAGGAATGAACACATTTACATTTTTATTCAAAAAAATTAACGCCTGCAAATATACGCTGCGGTGCCACAGAACAAGTGCACTTACAGGGCCTAATTCATGTCGACAAGTAACTTTTGAGTGTAATGAGTTACTGCAGTTCTTCGGCCGTGAATTGGCCCATCACAACTACTACAGATCCCAACTACTATGCAGGTCTTAATCTCACTATCACGATGGTTCACGTGAGGGCCTCCATTCGAATAATTTTTTCTTATCTGCGGTAAACTCAGTATAGTCAATTCGCGGTTTCTTCACACTTTTTGAATAAAATCTCTGAAGGAACACACTATGTATGACGGGCTTGGTTACTTCCTAAATAGGTCGTGGATCACAAACGTTTTATACTCGTGTTAACATAAAAGTACCTTATTTTTGGTGAAATTTAACTTTTACTTTTACTTTATCTGTAGATTATAATATATCATTTACAACTAACTCGAATAAATCTAGAGATGAAATAGGTGTGTTGGTATTGTCTAGTAAGAAATAGTTCTTATCCATCACGTTATTACAAGGAGTGTTCATGAATTCAGTGCGTGGGCCTTCTGGTGTAATTTTATAAGCTTAGTTTGTATGAGGCTGAGGAATATCTTGGAAGTATAACTTTAGCATGGCTCCAGGAAAGTTCGTATTAACCGAGAATGGAGTATAATTATGAAAGCTCTGCTTATTGTTTCGATTCTAATCATTGTGACTTCTTCCTTTTTAAAACTATTGTGGGTCTAATGGGTCTAATGACAGGAATCATGACCAAGTGTCACTTTCAAATTGCTAGACACATTAAGTATGTCGCAGTTGCGCAATTCTTGCTCTCGTATGTATAAAATAAGCAAAAATTGATTTATTTAATCATTTGACCGAGTTTTGTTAATTCACTACCAAAATTAATTTAATTCTCCAGTTAGTGTTCAGCATCTATATTAAAATGAGTATAAATCCGGATTTTTTTTTCAGCAGATATCGTTAAAGTGCTTAACAGACTAGCGGACTACCCACACTACGTATATTTCCGCGACATGCAAAGAAAACTAACACTACCATAGAAAACACGCCAAGTAAAAACTACGCACGGTATTTGTGTGCTGGACTGACCATAAAAAATATATATTTTTGTGCCTAACGATAATAATTTTTTCGAACAGTTTTTTTACACTTTCACCTGAAAACGCTAACTTACATCATTGCTTACTTTATAAATAACGCATCACAAGCAAATGTTATAACATTTTACGTTAGAACTTCTTCCTAGCATTCTACCAACATACGCCTTTTCCTAGTGTCCTAATGCCTATTGACTATAGTACAAATGTTTTAATTTATATACGTAAAATAAGAGAAAGTTTCATTTAACTAGAGAAAATAGATACGTTATTATCAGCTGAAGTACAAACTGTTTGTGATATGTGATTTGTTCAGAGAACAGCCAAAGGTCTTATATACAGACATAAAATGATTTTTCAAAGTTTTGGTTCGAAAAGTGTGAAAAAAATTAACTTTGAACTTGTGTACGAAATAAAATTCCTGAGTTGTAATTGAAGTCAATGGTGACAAAAACGACTTGGGGCTATGGGTTGTTAGCTTTTGCCCGGATACACTGAGAAAAGGGTTTTGTTGAATCAAACAAAATTTGTTTAGAGCAACCAAATTAATTATTTGTATAGTGGCAAAAATGTTTTGTTGTTCAAACCAAATTATTTTATTGTTCTTATCTGGTTACCCCAAAAAAATGTGGTTGGTGTAACCAAATATTTGTTTGGCTCTACGTACATTAAAACAGTTACTGTTATTATAAAAATTGTTCCAACACGAGTGAGATTCGAACCTAGAATACTTGCACCCGTGCGCTACGCTTTAGTAACCTCAGCTAAAGGGAGTACAGATGAAATCTAGTTTTACAACTTTTATTTTTAGTTTCTTGTTGAACTTATTTTATTAATTTGTTTATGCCATTAATAAACACCAATAAATTCATTAACAAACACTGTTACTGTCCTAATTGTCACAAAAAAATACAAACAAACACTATAGCTGTATTTTCAAATGTAGGCAATCTAATGAGTGGCCAAACGGATCTATACAGTTTATTCAACAAAATATTTTGTAGACAGTCTAATTTATTTTGGTCCAACAAAGAGGCTTTGTTTATTCAAGCTTGTATTTTGTTACATGAACAAAATGCATTTTGTTGATTTTCAAGTTTGGTTTACTCAACAAAATATTTTGTTGCAGTAACAAATACTGTATGTTTTGGCCCATTACAATCAAATATTTTGTTGGCTGTTCTCTTAGCGTGGGGAGTCAAACCCATGTGGAATTGGCGGTCGTACCAGCGTCAAAACCTGCTCGGCCAACAGTAAAAGCAGATTTCTCGGATTACAGCTCTGTCTGGTCACTAACGCGATAGTAAAACCGCTGTGACGTCAGTCAGCTACTAATTCAGCGGCTTAGAATACGTTTATGGTAGGTACTGCGTGCTCGACGCAACATCTCGAGGCCGGTTTGTGACTAATGTGTTACATGTGCTGGATGGCTAGTGGTCAGATAACTTTACCTGGAAGATAAACTGCCTGCGTAGAGAGCACGGCCGTTTGTTAGCCCCTAAAGCAGTTGGTAATTAACTGTCAGTTACACAGTATCACTTGGAAGGTGGCCATGTTGACACACAAAGCAAGTTATCTGATATCCTGGAAAAGAATCGACTCTTCCCTCCCGCCAAGATTTCTCGTGTTCCTTGTAAATTGCGAACTGTTAAGGCCTACCTCCAACCCCAAATGCCGCAATAAGTCATTAGTTAATCGGAAAAGGATTTTCAATCTAATGAGGATTATCCATAAAACTAAAAACACCACGTCCCTTACAGTCTGTTCGCAATATCTTCATACTTTTTTTATCTAACCTTTGGAAAATCACTTTATGTACGATATGTTTGGTTGTTTTATAAACATGTAATCTACCACAAGCGTTTTATGTTTGTATTAAATTAAAAGTACTTTATTTTTGGTTCTATTGAACATTTACTTGTATTTTATCTATAAACTATAATATTTAATTTATAATTATTATGAATAAAACCGGGGTTTTGGGAGGAATAGGTGTGTTGGTAATGTCTAGTAAGAAATAGTTTTCATTCAAAATATTATTGCACTGAGTGCGCACGAATGAGGTGCGTTGTTCCTTTGGTGAATTCGAACCCAGATTCTGCACGGAAGTAAGATCTCGCGGTCATTTGGCTGTGCCCATAGATTCTCTCTTCCTTCATAAATAACTACGTGAAATATATACTTTGAACTTGTTTTTAAGTAAGTAATTCGACTCTGCATGTTAATAAATTTTTAGAAACGAAATGTTTTTGATATTATCTAAACAATCTACTTTCTATTAGAAGCTTCAGTTATATTCAAGTTGTTACGAGTTACTCGAGTGTTAAGGGAGAAGCTGCTAATTATACAAGTGAGTGAAAATTGGTTAAAAGTTTGACTTACTTGATAAATATATCAAAACTATCAATAATTAACAATAAATTCGTTTGTAGTGTATGTTATTGTATTGTATTTGCATTACAGTTATTACACATAACAGAACCATTATCGTTAATAAAACGTTGGCGTCTATGAAAAAAAAATTACCAAAATTAATTTTTATCTACTAATATTATAAACAGGTTGGTAAAACATTTCATGAAAATAAAATAAACGAAAGGAAAATTATTTAAATCTGACAATTTATTTTAAAACCAATAAATTTTGAAATAATAAATGCATGAACTCAAAAATAAAGCCTTTACTTTCATATCGTTTAATGAATATATTTTGGAGTTACTACAGGCTTTACGCAAGGTAATAGGTAAAGCATCAGCTAGTATTAGGCAAATAATTATTAATAAAATTAATATTCGATAACACAACGGTATTCAAACTGTTAAATGTGAAAATTTATCAAATCAGTTAAATGAAAGTTGAGTTAAAGGGTGAGTAAAAGGGGAAATATACAGAAACACTCAACGAAAGAGCCAGGCAGTTATACAAACAGAAAGGTACTCTTATAATTCCATCCTTATTGAAGTCTGCATGAAAGACTTTACTACTTATAAAATGTTACAAAATTCTACAAGTTACTGCGGAAATATCCTATTGTACGCCGTACATGCAAATAGCAATTTTGATTAATACTGCGTAACCACATTGAGAAAATGTTTTGTTTGGCCAACGTAATACTTGTTTTATAAATGCGCTGTTATGAAATATTTGTTTGGGCAAATAATTCTTGAAAGTAAAAACTGAATTATCATAGTCGCCTAACAAAACATGCATTTTGTAGGAAGGAATACTTATTTGGTTATACAAATTGTGCCTCAAAATTAAGAGTTAGTTCAATCTGCTATTCGTAATTTGCAGCATGTTTTTTTTTTTTTTTACCATTTAGTGGACGACTTGCTTTCTCGAGGACCTGAGCTAGTTTCAAATCGACGGCGCATCAGTGTATTAATTTTCCCAACTGGTCTTACTTTCACATTACAAGAAACATTTTCAAATTCACCGCACTCTGAATGACGCGTCTGCTAATCCCCCGAGTAAGGTTATTTCTGTCGCTAGGGAAACCTCAGTTATCGAGAGAAGATTTCTGTGCAAGTTTGACTGTAGTATCCTAAGTGCGCATCTGCAAATTTCTTCTACTTTATTGGCAGCGTGTCTTCGTGAGAAGGCCTTTTATTTACACTCCATATCTGAATCAGTGATTTCAATCAGTAGATAGAGTTATTTTACTGAATCTTTAGATAATGAGATTTATCTGCTGAGGAATCAGTGTAATGCACTGAGGTTTTACTGCTAAGCCAGTTCAATTCACTAGGGATCTATATAAATCAATTTTTAATCACTAAATATTAGCAACTAAAATAATCAGTAAAATTTTTACTGACTCAAGTGGAGATTTTAGAGTGTAGGGGAGAAGGCCATTTGAGAACTATAAATAGTCCGCAGGTATCCGCTCATTCCATTGTCACCCTATCTCCTTTCTTCCTCCCTCCCTTCCATCCCCTCAACCGTTGAGGCGCTACCCCAGATAAATTCTCACAACAAACACAAGTTGTGCAATGCTCAACGCTTTTGATTCGTGGGTAGACTGCTAAGCCGCGTCAACGGTTTAAGGTGTTTGATACCAAAACATTAATTATTTTATAATTTCACCAAATATTGTGTAATAATGTAACGGGTAAAACGCAATGAAACACAACGACGAGACTTTCTCGTACACACTACACACACAGTATACAACAATGAGATACACTAATAATAATGCAAAATAATAATAACTGAGGGAGAAGGGGTTATGTACATATCTGTGCATATGAATATGACTTTGCGACAGCTGTAGTACGTGTAAAGAATTTTCTGGGTAGAGTGAAAACCCTAGCTGCGCAATCATGGTCGTCAAAATTAAGTACTAAATTGGTGTACTTATTAAAAAATTAGAATGATTACCCTTTTAACTTATTGAAAACATAAAACAGTGTGAGATCTGGAAATTAGGATCCCCTAAGTGACGATTGAAGACAGTCTGACGAGTTACTTTTGCCTGGCCCCGTCCAGACTGTAAATACGACTACACACACATTTGATCTTGCCAATTTGAAGAAATATGGAGTTATAAAATTTGCTGAAATGTTGCTGCATAATATTTTCCAGATTTTACCTAATTTAATATATATTCATATTTTTTGTCTAAGTAATTTTGATAGTATTTTGAGAAAGTTTAGGCCTATGATGATTTATTCCAATTTTAGGACAATTGTATTATTTAAGAAAGGTTTATTTCAGTCCTGTATTCATGCATTGGAGCTAGTAAAGAGTTAACTTCACTGCCTAACCTGGTAGGAAGCCGGTCGCTTGCTGCAGACAGCTCAGTTTGCAACCGGATGTTAGTTGACACGATCGGTTTTCTGAAGGCGTGGGACGCCTTTTCCTGTACCTTGTCCGCGCTACTTGCCAGAGGTGCAACACACGTAATTCTTGCTGTAGAACACTTGTATACAGTTTTGGACCGTTTACGGTTACCCCAGTGCTCTGTAGGACCGGTTTCCGAACTAAATGTTGTCACCTTAGTGCCCAAGCGCAGCACGTAATTTTGTATCCTTCCGCCACCGCCAATTTTTTTTGTGGGGCACTCTGCACAGACGCGGTCGCGACATAACGTGTTTGCCGTGTGTTCCCATATTCGGGGAGTTTGCTGCAGGCGGATGATTCCGCTGCGGCAGTTTATTTAGTTTTAGAAGCATCATGTAGAATAGCGTAGAGTTAGTAGTATTAATGTAGGGTATTTAATTTTTGTGTTTCATCTTCAATCATTCAACGCCGCTTCAACTCTAACTCCGATATGGATGAATATAGCATCGGTCTTTCTCTGGTAGTAGGTAGTCTTTTAATGACTCTGGAACAAGTTCATTAATTTTCGCGATTATGTTTATTTGAGCGTTCCAGAGGATCAAGCTTCTAATCGAACTTTCACACGAAGAATTAGTCGATGTTAGTTTTCAAATATTCAAGTTTTCAAGTACTTATTTCGTTTGAGAACTACTTGCCCAGCTTCTCTTTATTTGCTGCCCGGAGTAAGGTTTTATCTCCGGCTGCGCTACTTCGCCTAGATAAGTATCAGCTAAGTGCTAGTAGATTCATGGAATATTTCTGTTAATCTTGGTATCATCTGGACCACGTTACCACGTCATTGATGGATGAACTTTTATTTTTATAATATTTGTACCATAAAGTACAATGATTGAATTTATGAGTTTTTTTTAATTTGAATCATGTACCAATTAAAAAGAAAGTACGCATTTTGTATTGCAAATTAAAGTTAGATAGATTGTGCGGAGTACATTTCAGGGTTTTTAAGGCTTTCAGGATCATAGGCATTTCACGAGTTAATTTCTGTTCTTACCACAATTATTCATTCTATATTTATTCAGTGAGCCAATTTTTTTTATCTGCACGTTCAAATTATTTAATTAAAGAACTATTTTTAAACTACAATTTTATACTATTTTCATTTATTAGTTTTATGTCTACCTTTAGACAATTAAGAACAAATTCATAATATGATTAGTAAACTATTACTAGAATCAGTTTCTAGGTAAAATGTACGTGGGTTCCCGCTTGCGTAGTAAAGCTTCCAAACAATTAAATAGTAATAGTGATTTAATAGTATCTGGCATTATGGTAGCAGAAGAATATTATAATTTCACATGGATTTCCACAGTATAATGAGCTGTTGTTCTGGTAATTTTAAATGGTATTACATTTTTAATGGGCCCTGTATATGATTGTTCATGTTCCAGACACTGGGGTAATTTCTGCCACTTTGAGCATGGTTGATGTTTATTGATTTAAACTAAAAATAATATGCTGAATCGTTCTCAAGCATTGATTAAGTGTTGCATATTTTGAAAGCAAACATATAATTAACAACCACGTGATACACTACGGTATGTTATGGTGTGTTCAGGTCTTAGCTGAACGGCTTGCCTGATCACACCTTCAAACATTAAACCTGGAAACGAGCGGGATTGCAACGCCACCATTTGGTCGTCGATCCTTGCGAAAGAAGACAGTTGCAGAAATCCCCTCCACCGGTCACTGAGTGGGGCCACAGAACCACGCGCTTGATATAGGCTGGTGTAACACCCAAAACAGCGTCTTTCGTCTTTTCTTTAGTCCTTTGGAAGATGGGTGTGTCCGGCCGGCGTTAACCGTCTCGCATAATCAGCCTCCGGCTGCAATTAGGTAATGACTTTCCAGCTAGGTGTGATTAAAATGGCGTGAATTAAATGTAATGAATAATCATCTTAAATTCAATTTAAAGCTCCCACGGTCAATAGTAATTTAAATAGCTACTGTATAATTCTAATGTTAATAAAACACATCTTATACTGTTATGCTCTACCGAATCATGAGTCATTATTGAGCTACGTCCCTAAATATTTTCAAGTACGAGCTAGCTGAAAAGCTAGTTCGTAACAGTATACCATTTGTACACCCAGCAACACAGCAGTCTGGTAGTCAAATACTTTGGGACGGAATAAACATATACACAAGCAGGAACACCAGGAGAAAAACTTTCTACTACTCAAAAATGACAACAAGGGGCGACTGTGTTTGAAAAAAAATCTGGAGGTTTAATTGATTTCAGAATAGGTTGACTTTTCTCAGAAATAAAAACAAAATCATTCGTTCAGATGGCAAAACAAATTAGCAGATTATCTGTGACTCCAAAAATATTAACCATATAATTGAAATATTTCTTCTTGATGTAGTGGCCTTTGCAACACTAGTGCCCTCGTGTTGGCTAAAAATTAAAATACTTGAAAATATTCAGAAAATCAAGTTAATTCTTTATAATTCCTTTAAAAGTAATTAATTTAAATAAAACCTTTTCAATCATCTAGCGGCAGAGCAAGGACTCAGTTCAAGTTTTCCGCAGTAAAATGTCGGAAAAGTCGTGAACGTACGAAAAACAACATGGCTGCGTGAAAATGTTCTAGAAGGTTAAATTAACGTTTTTAGGTGAAAAACTTTATTTGTAATTTCTGAGCTGGAATTAGTGTTCAAACGTAGAATTTCGATTATATTGAAGTTCCGGATGATCAGGTACGCCGACGGGGCATCTCTCCAGATGCGCAGCAGCCCTGGGTGACGCCTTCCCTTTATGTATGCACACGGCTTACAGTGCTAGCATACAGTTCAATGGCACCTAAACGGACGTCTCACGAGTTATAGCTAACCTCTCAGAGAGCTACGCGGAGGAGGCTAATACAGGCCTACTTATTGTTTTAAACAACTCGCGTCTTCGTCTCCGGTAGGCGGCCTGTACTTTCAGGGGTGCGAACTCGGACTTCCCTATTAAAAATTTAGATTTAACACGTAGTGCGCAGCCCACCCGGGCTCTCTGCCTGACCTCGCGTAACTATATGACCGTCTTCTTCGATGAAAACTTAACTTAAGAATGTTCTTTATAAACTGGTGAATCACGAGGGTTATAATTTAAATTCATATGTACTACCACTTAAAACTGCCTCAACGTTCAAAAATGCCTAGAGTCATATGACCTTGTAAGTACACGTACGCAATGTAAAAATAGAAAAACAAACATGCGGGGCCATAATTAAAATACCGTTAAAAGAAAATAATAGATATTACTGACTGTTACAAAACAAATAAATAAGTCTTGCCACTAAATAAAATTAATAATGAGAAAAATAATATTAAGCCTGTTAAACATAAATATTACGTGTTAAATTATTCATTTTTATATCTTAAAAAACGTTTGTTACAATTGTTTTACTTGTACGCATTGTATGTAATAATATTTTCTTCGAATAAAAAAAAATACACTTTATATATATATTTATATATATATATATATATATATACACATATATATATATATTTTTAATAATCCAATATCAAATCCAAAATATTTCTGATTGCTGCAGTCATCACAAAAATGCTAACTAAGTTGCAAAAATGAAAAAAGCAATGTAAATTAATGCCGTAGGCTACTGCCAGAGACATACTTAATCACCAAATAACACGCCATTAATATGAAAAAAATTTAGAGAAATATTTGCATATTTTAAACTTTTTTTTTTTTTTAATGTGTGAACTGTTATTGGTGATTGCATGTATGTCAAGCAGTAGCCTACGCCATTAGTTTACGTTGTAAATTTTTTTCATTTGTAAAACGTAGTACGATATGTATTATTATGACTGTAGCAGAGAAAAATTTTGGAATTGACATTGAATTATTCAAGAATATAAAGTGTATTTTTATATTCGAGGAAATTGTCATCACATGCAATGCGTACAAGTNGACATTGAATTATTCAAGAATATAAAGTGTATTTTTATATTCGAGGAAATTGTCATCACATGCAATGCGTACAAGTTGAACAATGTTTGGTACAATTATAAAATAATTAATTTTTTGGTATCAAAAACCCTTAAATTATCCAATCACGAACGTGTACGTGATCCAATGTGTTTTAAATCAAAACTATTTATGAAATGTTTTGGTGAATAAGTAAGTGTCCCTAACGATAGCTGATTTGCGGTTGCTTGAACGTTTTATCATGATTCTTTTAAGCGTAGATTCCTAAGGGAAGCTGTAAAAGTTTAAGGTAAATATTGCAAATTTTGTTTTTACTCTACGTTATAAATTAGGTTACATTGACGCACGCCACACAGGAGTAGATGAACCCGCTGTGGAGTTGAGCACCGACACTGCTGCGAGACCTACCTACGGGTGGGAAACCGAATGTTTCGCAGCCCACCGGACAAGGTCCAGTATCCTGTAGACTTCCATTGTGTANGACATTGAATTATTCAAGAATATAAAGTGTATTTTTATATTCGAGGAAATTGTCATCACATGCAATGCGTACAAGTAGAACTTTGTTGGTACAATTATAAAATAATTAATTTTTTGGTATCAAAAACCTTTAAATTATCCAATCACGAACGTGTACGTGATCCAATGTGTTTTAAATCAAAACTATTTATGAAATGTTTTGGTGAATAAGTAAGTGTCCCTAACGATAGCTGATTTGCGGTTGGTTGAACGTTTTATCATGATTCTTTTAAGCGTAGATTCCTAAGGGAAGCTGTAAAAGTTTAAGGTAAATATTGCAAATTTTGTTTTTACTCTACGTTATAAATTAGGTTACATTGACGCACGCCACACAGGAGTAGATGAACCCGCTGTGTGGAGTTGAGCACCGACACTGCTGCGAGACTTACCTACGGGTGGGAAACCGAATGTTTCGCAGCCCACCGGACAAGGTCCAGTATCCTGTAGACTTCCATTGTGTAGCCACAGAGCACTTGAGGGTGCAGAGGTGAAACAGCAGCGTATACCGCGAAATCCAGCCACACGCCTCAGCAAAATGGCGTCACTCGGCCAGCAACACGTGGGAACGCCGTTTGCCAATCTGCGTCTAAAATGCAACTTAACGTTTCATTTGTGGATGGGAGTAGTTCCTGGCCCGAGGGACTTACCACCGTGCCCGGGAGCTTAGATGCTTCCATGGTT
>NQII01001653.1:10678-98110 GCA_002778355.1 Clitarchus hookeri | reverse complement strand
GGGGGGGGGGGTTGTGCCAACAGCTAGACGGCAATCCCTGATGGTCACCGATCCAAGTATTGGCCATTGACGACGCTGTTGAACCACGGCGACCGAAAGACCACCGAGCTTGTCAACGCGGCATAGCCGTGGCCACCAACCTTCGCCTGATAACATTTTCGTCATCCAACAACCAACCACTACTGAACCTTTCGCAGGCGTGCAGTGACCAACCGGATACGATGCACGTTCCTAGAGCCTCGCGCAACCAATCAGAGAATGGGTACGCCCACATCAAAGGAACCAACACGCCATTTTGTCTCTGTGTAGCATCTTTGTTGAGTTGTACCTCGGTACCCAAGTGTTCGACGTAATAACCTCATTAGTCTTACCACACCTGCAACTTACGGGCATAACTGTAATAGGCCAATGACCAGACATGCTCATTTCATGACCAGACACCTCAGCTTATGACCAAACGCACCCACGTTATGACCAAACACACTTGTTCCATAGCCGAACACGCCCCCTACATGACCAAACTCGCTACCACATAACTAATCACGCCGGAGTTTATAACCAAAAATGTAAAAGAATAAATTATTAAATCCTGGGAAGATTATTGCTACAAGAAATTCGGTATCGGCTAAGGACAGGAAAACTGCGCTGCTGAAACAACCTATAGGCTAGACTCCACGGTACTGTGTATTTTCGAGCACCAGCCTTTTCTGTTCATCGGCTGAAGCCCCAGTATGAAGCAAGTTTTACCTCAGACCAGGGGACACGGGATTAGGTAATTGTTTACTTACAGGTATGTTATCGACTGAAGAGCTCACCTGGGCGTGTCTACATAAACTGTGATCCAATTGTAAACATGAGAGAATTACACGCGTTTTTGAAGCCTTAACTTATCGTAAGATGAGTGGAGTGGAGTGGAGAGATTTGGGCAGCTCTTAACCGCGAGGTATTGAGAGTGGCGTCGTCCGGCACGATTCCCACGTGCGAAAATCCGGGGAGCGACCCCGCCGGGAATCGGAAACGGTTCGCCTAGGCGGGAGGCGAGTAGTCTGATCACCACACCACCGCGACCCCCTCCCTAGGTGCGTGGTTTGTGCAAGGCGAGGATCAGGAGAGGGTGTGTGGCGCCCGGTGACCGGAGCGGGGCGCCCATCCATCAATGAGGCGTCAGTGGCGGTCGGCCGCCCACGGCATCGGGCGTCTATTTGNGTGAGGGGGAGGGGGGACGGCTGCCGAGATACGCCATCTTGTCTCGCTGGCAGCCGCGGACGCCCGGACAAGAGGCCCTCTTGACAAACCACCCGGACAGATATGATTCGAAACGGCCCCGCCACCGCCACCACACACCGTTTCATAACTGAAACGCGGCCGCTCATTAAGAAATAATTGGCGGTGCTCGGATCTTTAAATAAAAATTGTTTTTTAGCACGGGATCATTTTTCTTTGTGAAATATCTGCTGACACCGACCTGCCAAGAAACATTTATAGTCAATGAGGCGGTGTACGAAATCAGTTGAACAAATGAAAATTATTCTTACATTATTTGCAATTTTTGTATCGTCACTACACCTAAACATAATTTCATAAGCAGATAATGATATTTTCATATATTCTTACGGTAAAAAGATATTTCTAAGTAATTCAAAATTAATGGTGTAATTCATTACAATTATTTGNTTTTCATATATTCTTACGGTAAAAAGATATTTCTAAGTAATTCAAAATTAATGGTGTAATTCATTACAATTATTTGAACTTGTGCATGAGTTCTTTCAATATATTTTATGGACACGTCAGTTTGAACATTTGCAATAATTCTTAACGGTGCAAAGATAATTAAGTTCGCTTGTATATTTATCATCGTCGTTAGTTTTCGTCACCAAACTGTATCCTCGCGTAGTATTCGCAGTTATTTATGATAGCGATAAATGACAATAACACACGGTTTTGTTAACTNGAAACTGTATCCTCGCGTAGTATTCGCAGTTATTTATGATAGCGATAAATGACAATAACACACGGTTTTGTTAACTTCTCTCATTATCTCTTTACATTCATGTTTGCATCTGTTGGTCAAAAATGAATTTCAGTATACCTGTATTGTCTCCAGAAAATAACAATTATGTTACGTATACGTACTGAGGTGTTTATTTGAAATATATTAATTATCTTACATACAAACTATCAGTCAGTGTCTGTTTACGTTATTAAATTGGTACTTAAGATACCGCGAGAGATGTTAATTTCTAGGTGACATGCCTATGCAGACAAAAGACATTTGAACAAAAATTATGTAAATTCTAGTAACCCACAATCTGGCAGTATAGTAAAGACAAATATTTGTTGGTATATGCCTAAATTTTCGCTCAGAATACTCCTTTCAAACGTAGACTTCTCCCTCAATAAACATTGCATTTATACAAATTTATAATCTAAATCCAAGTCAATAATTTCCATCAACAGGATTTTCAGTTGATGATCTCGTATCAACTGGCGAATTAGTTTGATGCACTGAGGTTTTACTGCCAGGCCTGTACAATTCGCTAGTATCCAGTATAAATCACTGCTCAATCAGTAAATACCAGCAAACTAAAACTATAAGTAAAATTTTACTGATACAAGTTGGATAGTTTCAGCATATCTATAGTCAGGTTCGATTATTTGGGGCAGTTTTACCTGTTTCGACTTTAGAGTACAAAAAGAAATATCCATGAAGTCACTTAAAAAAAATTTGTTATTTATAGGAAGCGACACCTTATTTCCTCGTGAATATTTCACAGCTAGATATTTCGAAACATTCAGCTCACATCAACTTCCGGCGCAACAGCGTCGCTACGCGCAAGGTTCTGAACCGTCGTGCAGTGTTGCCGTCGTGCTGCATGTACCTGTGTGACTTTCAGAGGTGAGCCTATCAGTTTATTGATTGAAAGTTTGTTGTAGCAAGGTTTAAAACAGGCCGCTAGAGTACTTTCGTATATATCCGATACGTGCATTTTGAGATACTGCTCATTGAAAAGGCTGTTTTTAGCCATATTGGACTGCCACGAACTGCAGGGTCGTCCTTCGGAGTGCAACACGTGCGGCTGCACTGAGACATGCGCATAGGAAAGCCTCGCTCNCACGAACTGCAGGGTCGTCCTTCGGAGTGCAACACGTGCGGCTGCACTGAGACATGCGCATAGGAAAGCCTCGCTCTCGGATAATAAATTATTTAACAACATATATTTAAATATTTAGCATTCGTTTGGTTGTTGGGATATTTCGGGCTGTGTGTGTATAGGTGTGTGTGATTTTTTGACGTATGAGCAAGTAGAGGATGATCCTTATCACTTTATTTATTAGNGTGTGTGTGTATAGGTGTGTGTGATTTTTTGACGTATGAGCAAGTAGAGGATGATCCTTATCACTTTATTTATTAGTTTCACTGCACCACAAAGTATCTTTGGTTTCTCCAAAATTAATAAAAAACTTCACATTTGTTTTTTTTTATAAGAAAAAACACAAAGGTGGAGTTCGAACCAGAATTTTTTGACAAAAAAAATTGTACATAGAATTAATTTTATACATTCCAAATGGATTAACATAACTCTAAAATTTCATGGTTTCCGCAATTCACTGGCTGCAATATTCTCCAATATTTTCGCACTTGTGAAGTCTTTCCTTACATGTATCGACGAGGTTTAGTGGTGTTTAATGAGAACTGTATGCACGTATCTTTGTTGGGATTAGCATTGTGGTATAAATCTGCATGGTGAACTATCATATCAGGAATAAAACTGTGTTTTAGTTCGCATAATTCATACAGAGTGAATTCTATTGACACCTGCTGGATTAGAGGCCGAACACATATAAATACACATGTTCGCATGTCACTTTTCATTCGGCTAGTCACGTAGCAGTGTGGGGGAAGTCTTAGGGGTAGGGGTGGGGGTTTGTTACCGCGGATCAGATATATCTCCTGACGGAGCGAGCGAACACGAATGCATGAAAATACAGAAATTTGCTTGTACTTGTGGTGGGTGTACCTTTACGCTAGCGTCTCCTCGCAGTATGTAATTTTTTTCCTTGCAAAACTTACTATATGTGCATTATTTATGCGTATAAAGAGTTTTATATGCTGACAATGGGTGCTAGAAAAATCNACTTACTATATGTGCATTATTTATGCGTATAAAGAGTTTTATATGCTGACAATGGGTGCTAGAAAAATCGCCGCACCTGGAGTAACCATATGGGTATTTTTTTCCCGCTGCCTAAATTCACTAAAGTACTGATTTTAAACTTGGGAGGAAATATTTTTAGTGATGAGCGTCTATGTCTAGGATCCCTCACTGTGCGAGTAGCAGTGATTTTAACTCTGTTTTTGGGGGTTTTCCGAGCCATTATTACTGTATAAGAAGCAACGTAACTCATCCGTACACGACACATAATTTTTTTTTAATCTTTAATTTTTTTTTTTATAATTACTTTTGTGCACTTAAAAAATATAAATAACCTGTGTTAGTGACGGCTAGCCTCTTTGATTTTTTTTCCTTTTAATTATAACAAAACTGATATACTAAATATATTATTCTCTTTAAATTTTAACAAAACTTATATACTTAATATTTTTTCTTTGCAAGCAGTGTTTTTTTTTTAACTTATGTGAGCAGGACATACTTCGAGATAAAATATAAATCTATATATTGTTTTCAACACATTTATGCACGTGCGTTACAATATTCTTATTCTACTTCTTCTACATAATAAAAGGAATGCCTTTTTACAGGTTTTTCTTCTCGAGTCTTGGAGGTCACAAACGTCTATGCTCGCATCAACTCTTACTGGCCATACACAAGTAATATTTTTCTAAAATGTACACTGGGTTCTTTTTTTTTTATGTACCGCGTGTTATTAAAACTCCACAATCACAGGGCTTGGGCGCTGCATAGGGCACAGCAATGTCTTTGATTTTTGCACTCGTGAAGCCTTGTGGCGTACGTCTCGGCGAGTTTTCGAAACGGTGGGCCGCGACAATGCTTGTGAAGGTCTACAAAGTTCGTTCCGATGGGGCGCACATTGCGAATCGCCGACTCTTGGCGTCTTCCAAACACATACACAGGCTAATAACGGATTATGGCAGAGTCCAGCATTGCCGGAATTTCTCGTACGGAATATTCCCCTCGTGCCACCTTAGTCCGTGCGCTTCGTACGTCTGTAGGCGGTACGCCAGTTGCGTGGTGCTGCCGTGGACACGGCTGTAAAAAAGTGAAAACTTTGATTTTCTTACCTTCGTCACTTTACGAGAAGGTAATCTATTTGATGGTGTACGAGTCCAACGAGCGAAAACTTTGGATGTTGCAAAACCATTTTTTTTTCTCTAAATGTTATTTTGATATACAAAACCATTTAGGTTCCCATGCACACACCGAGTTTCAAAATTGTTTTACAAAGTCATTTAAAACTTCATCGAGGTCCATACACATCGGGCACCTGTGTACTGTGTTGGTTTCCACGCCGGGTAGTGCTTGCCAGTAAATTTATTGAAGAGGAGCATCTTCCACGGGTACAGCTGGCGAGTAGATAACTTGCACGCGGACGTCGTATTCTATGGGGAGGGCGTCTTCTACGGGCAAGGCATCTTCAACGGGGAGGGCGTGTTCAACGAGGAAGGCGTCTTCAACGGGGAGGGAGTCTTCAACGAGGACGTCGTCTTCCACGGGCGCAGACGTCGCGAGGGGTGCTCGGCGGGCCTTGCACCAATCCCTGCGATGCGGCGTGTTGGGAACCGAGGTGGTGCAGCCCTCGAAGCACTCATTGCACGGGGGGCAGTCCCGTATGTTTTCGCCCTGCTGCAGGTAGGCTGCCAAATACTTGAAAACGGTCGAAATTTTGTAAGGTGCGTAGACCAGGAGAAATTCTTTCAGCAGGCATGGTAACTCGTCCCGTTTGTCCAAGGCATTAAGCGAGCGCACCCTTCCAAATGCCAAAATGGCCGAAAGGATTTTATGACCTCTCGGACAACACGCGTACATTTCTAAGAGCGAAACATATGACTGATTTCCCGAGGGGGCTCAGGGTGTGTTTTATTAAGAGTTTGTTTAGGGGGAAAATAGTCCGACCTCGCGATTAAGGTAGGCCACCGATTGGTCGGAACGAAGGTTTCCGAAAACTCCCGAGTTATTAGCCAATGAGAAACATTGGCGGAGAAATTAAATGTGTTGGAATAGGGTGGAGGGGAACCGACTAATTGGTCGAACTAAGGCTTCCGAAAACACCCGAGAAATGAGCCAATGAGAAACATTGGGGGAGCAATTAAATATATTGAAATGGGGTAGGCAATTAGCCAATGGGAATCAGGTGCGGGACAATTGGTCAATTAAATATATTGTAAAGGCTAGTGGAGGAGTTCAGTCGTCTGCTGGACGCGGTGCTGGGGACAGCACCAGCAATGTAAAACTAAAAAAACCAAGATGGCGGTCGAACGAAGGCGAGAGACAAACTCCAGTAATGTATAAAAAAATGACAAACGAAAAAAACCAATATGGCCAACGGTGGCTGTGACGTCTACAAATATGACGGACTGCACCTACCAAAATAGCGGATCGCGGATGTGATGCCAACCAAGATGGTGGAATGAGTATGGGTGGAGCAGGTGTAGTGGACCTACGGAAATTTAAGTTTTTTTAAAGAATTATTTTAAAAATATTTAAATAATTTTTCAATATTTTTTAAATATAATTGTTTTATATTGTTTGGTTTTTTAAATATAGTTGTTTTATATTTTTTGGCATTTTTTGATTTTTTTAATATTTTGAATTTTTGGAGTCATAGGTCAAGGTCACATGGATCCAAGATGTCCGCCGGCCGACCGGAATGACAGTACGAACAGCTCCGATGCTCCGGTCCCAGGTCCTGATGTGCCAAAGTCCCCATAATCCCTCTACTGCCGATCGTGAGACAAAGAGCCGTTTGATGTAGGAGATCGTGTTTGTGAATCAGCATACATCTTTTTAATCAAGGAAGACAATGGCGATCTTTGTTCTAGCATATTACTGGATCGGTCAATTTTGTGTCGCTAGAAATGAAACAACGTCGTTGAGGAGTCATCTGAAATCTAGATCCATAAACTACAATTAAAATTAGAAAGGGACCAAGTAAGAAGAACTCGCACATCAGAATCTAAACAGACACCGAAATAGCAGTGCCTGAAAATTATCACTCAGATAAACATCAATCTAGTATAATGGACAATTCACTATATAAATGTTGGCGAAAAGCCAAATTCACACTACTATGAAATTATAGTAAATTACGTGCATATACACAACGGATCATCACGTAAGTGAACAAAAATTTCAGAGCACGCATGTGAACAGTCTAATTACTGCAGAATGCTCGGTGATACAAACTAAACAGTCGATCTTCATATTGCAATTGGGGACATTCATGTTCCGTGATGTTAAGCGTTGTGTGAGCTCAAACACTTGTTAAAGACATGTGCGTGTGATCGTTTTAGTTTAGTCTGTCATTTCAATACACGATACTGCTTGCAACTATAGCAAAGAACGTTAGTAGAGACACATGCTTTTCGCGAAAATAATTCCACGCCTTTTAGATGTTTATAACCTACATGCTCACATGTAGTTTTCCTTCGGTTATTGGCCCCCTCTCTTTATTGGAGAAGACATCTGGGTATTAATTACGTCAGTTAGAATTATGTTACCCCTTCACTGGCCTCCGATTTGCGGGCGGGTTCAGTACTTGAGCCGCATAAAAGTTTAAACAGTCCAATCCGGAAAGATCTCATTTAAAGTGATTTGAAATACATCTTGACAGGATCAGCCATTCATGGTTACTTCCAACATTTCTGAAGCCCTGCTTAAGTTCTACTTCCAAGATATTCCTCCTCATGCATAAAAACTTTACCAAGGCTAGAAAATTACACCAAAGGGAAAACGTACCGCCTCCATACGCACTCAATATAATAACATTTCGCATAAGAACTATTTCTTACTTAGGCATTACCGAAACATCTATTTTCTATCTGTTTTATTCATACTGATTATAAATGAAATATTATAATTTATAGATAAAATATAAGTAAAAGTTTAATTCAACATAAAAAAGTAGATTTATGTTAACAGAAGTTTAGAACGCGTGTGATACATGGAATATTTAGGAAACCACCTAACACCTATTCAAGAAATAATTTTTCAAATGTTTTATTAAAAAATTCTGAAGAAATCANGAACAGCTCCGATGCTCCGGTCCCAGGTCCTGATGTGCCAAAGTCCCCATAATCCCTCTACTGCCGATCGTGAGACAAAGAGCCGTTTGATGTAGGAGATCGTGTTTGTGAATCAGCATACATCTTTTTAATCAAGGAAGACAATGGCGATCTTTGTTCTAGCATATTACTGGATCGGTCAATTTTGTGTCGCTAGAAATGAAACAACGTCGTTGAGGAGTCATCTGAAATCTAGATCCATAAACTACAATTAAAATTAGAAAGGGACCAAGTAAGAAGAACTCGCACATCAGAATCTAAACAGACACCGAAATAGCAGTGCCTGAAAATTATCACTCAGATAAACATCAATCTAGTATAATGGACAATTCACTATATAAATGTTGGCGAAAAGCCAAATTCACACTACTATGAAATTATAGTAAATTACGTGCATATACACAACGGATCATCACGTAAGTGAACAAAAATTTCAGAGCACGCATGTGAACAGTCTAATTACTGCAGAATGCTCGGTGATACAAACTAAACAGTCGATCTTCATATTGCAATTGGGGACATTCATGTTNGTCTAATTACTGCAGAATGCTCGGTGATACAAACTAAACAGTCGATCTTCATATTGCAATTGGGGACATTCATGTTTCGTGATGTTAAGCGTTGTGTGAGCTCAAACACTTGTTAAAGACATGTGCGTGTGATCGTTTTAGTTTAGTCTGTCATTTCAATACACGATACTGCTTGCAACTATAGCAAAGAACGTTAGTAGAGACACATGCTTTTCGCGAAAATAATTCCACGCCTTTTAGATGTTTATAACCTACATGCTCACATGTAGTTTTCCTTCGGTTATTGGCCCCCTCTCTTTATTGGAGAAGACATCTGGGTATTAATTGCGTCAGTTAGAATTATGTTACCCCTTCACTGACCTCCGATTTGCGGGCGGGTTCAGTACTTGAGCCGCATAAAAGTTTAAACAGTCCAATCCGGAAAGATCTCATTTAAAGTGATTTGAAATACATCTTGACAGGATCAGCCATTCATGGTTACTTCCAACATTTCTGAAGCCCTGCTTAAGTTCTACTTCCAAGATATTCCTCCTCATGCATAAAAACTTTACCAAGGCTAGAAAATTACACCAAAGGGAAAACGTACCGCCTCCATACGCACTCAATATAATAACATTTCGCATAAGAACTATTTCTTACTTAGGCATTACCGAAACATCTATTTTCTATCTGTTTTATTCATACTGATTATAAATGAAATATTATAATTTATAGATAAAATATAAGTAAAAGTTGAATTCAACATAAAAAAGTAGATTTATGTTAACAGAAGTTTAGAACGCGTATGATACATGGCATATTTAGGAAACCACCTAACACCTATTCAAGAAATAATTTTTCAAATGTTTTATTAAAAAATTCTGAAGAAATCANATATTTAGGAAACCACCTAACACCTATTCAAGAAATAATTTTTCAAATGTTTTATTAAAAAATTCTGAAGAAATCACAAATATATCATACTCTTCTCCGCGAAAATGGTGTTTCCGTAAACATGAGTTACAAGCAGCAACTTCACTTCTCTATAGTGCACACTGTAAACCTGAAACAGTGATAAGTGAGCCAAATCGGTGAAAATTGTGAAAATTGAGCTATTAATAACCAGTGTTTGATAACTAATTAAAATAATGACTAAATTTCACTGATTTATTTGCAGTTCTCACTGAATGTCGAGAATTCCACTGCCATGAGTCACTTGTTCCCATTTCATTACCTTGATTTACCATTGGGCAGTAGCTTATCAACTGACTTTCAGTGAATGTTATTTCACCGATTGATATCACTTATTCGGGCTTAGGGTGTATTTTTATCTGCTACGGGTCTGTTGTAACGTAACTTGTTTGTATGGTGGAGAAGGGTTGGCGGAAAATTGTTGGGAAGGGGGGGGGGTTGAGCAGTGGAGGGTGATTGGATTACGGTCTGAAGAACTTGGCACACATCGCGTTCACGAGACTGTGCGTTGCCGGTGTGTTATTTTTCATGACAGCGACCGTCCTATAAAGCCACCTTGTAATAACAATCCTTCTTACATACAATCATATATAAGGACTGGAACATTTTGCGAATTCNTCCTATAAAGCCACCTTGTAATAACAATCCTTCTTACATACAATCATATATAAGGACTGGAACATTTTGCGAATTCTGTTTAGAACAAGGTCGAATACATATAATTTATCTCATATTTGCAATTGGTTCACAGTTTGTTAGTCACGCCCAGGTGAACTCCGAGCCAACAGCAAACCTACAAGAAAAAAACCACCGAATCCCATGCCACCTGGACCGAATATAAACTGGATACATTCTGGGGCAGCAGCCAATGAACGGTAAGATGAGGAAATACATAGGACAGTGGAGTCTAGTCTATAGGTAGCTTAAAACGAGAAATTTTCCTGTCCTTAACCATAGTTCGGTCTTTCTGTATGTCTGTACACACGTACGGCTGGACCTGTACGTCACAGAGACGATACCGCGTAGCGGTTCATTTGATGTGGGCGTACTCGTGCTGTGATTGTCTACGCGACATTCTGGGAACGGGTCTTGTGTCTGACTGGCTACTGCATCAAGCGAAAGGTTGCCCATTGGCTGAGCTGTCATCTGGCGAGTAAGTTAAGCAGGCATTGATTGGCGAACATCGATCCGACACGTTACTGGTTAGTGACGCAATTTTGCTGCCATGCGTGGGTGGAATTCGTAGTATACGCTACCATTTCACCGCTGTATTTTTATATATTCAGTGCTTAGACGCTGAATGTAGAGAAACGGATTACACCTACCCAAAAATGTTTCCAATAATACGTAAAGCATTTCAGCCCTTTCATTTTTTTACAGTTACCCAAGCTTATTTTTTTATTTGGTTTTGCCAAGCCTTTTTTAAAAAAAAACCCTTACAAATCTAATGAAACATTATGTAAATTATAAAAAATGATAAAAACGCGTCTATATTTGGTTTCCATTAAATACATTTACATCTTAAGGATTTGACCTTTTCTTTATTTACGCATAACCAAAAATATCTACACATACAACACTTGTACAGGACATAACTACATACACAATCCAATATTAACTCGTTAAATATTATGCCATATCCTTGGAAATTGTCCATAAAAATTTCACATCGATTTTATAATTAATTATTTTTTCTGAACTGTAAGTTAAAGGAATTTATTTTCAACATTACTACATTTTCATCATGACACGGTCGTAAATATNATTTTTTCTGAACTGTAAGTTAAAGGAATTTATTTTCAACATTACTACATTTTCATCATGACACGGTCGTAAATATCAGAATAGAAGCAGATACTAATCTCACAATATACTTACTGCCAGTCGCTGGGAATCATCCGACAGCGCTGCTAATAAAACAAAAACATTTTAAATAAAATATATGTGAAAATAAAGATGGAAATTTTACTGAGTAATTAACGCATACCACGTTATATTATTAACATAACAACCATATCTGCAATCAGAGACCCGGAAATTTCGCAGGTACATCTTAGGACAAGTTAAACTGCATTCACATGTACATATGTGTTTGTGCTTCCATTGGTATAAAGTTTGTTAGACATGCACCGAACGACTTTCAACCAATAACTAACCTGCAAGGAAAATAAGAACCGAAGCCCGTGCCACCTGGTCTGGGGTTAAACTGGAGCAACAGCCAGTGAACAACTAACTGATACCTGAATTCAGGAAGGATTGTAGAGTCTAGCTTGTTGCCAGATTTATCAGTAAAATTTCCGGGTCTCTATCTATAATTAATATTAAAAGTGTTAGAAATCAAAAAATGTGATTTTTTTAACAAATCACCATGTAATATGCTGCACAAATCTCTGTTACATGTAAAAGTTTTACAAATTTAATATTCATGGTTATACTTTTGTGTGGGATAATGCAGTATTAAAATGCGCTGGAGTAAGGTCTTTCTGTCGATGTAATACTGTACCTCCTGAAAGACAAAATATTTTGAATTGTAAAGTCCGTTCACGGTAAAGGGAGCACTTTTGGATTCAACCTTTGAAAAATGTCACTCCCCCAACTGCGTATATTGTAATGCCTGGCACGCGCCCAGTAAAGTTGGCAATGACGGAAAGAAAGTAGTTCCATGTGTTAGCGTTAAATTACAAGTGTTGAGTAAACATTTGTGAATACTGAAATATTTTATCTTTTTAATGTATATAAGTATTAGAATAAAAGCAGTTGTAAAATATTTTCTATCCTAAAAATTTATAGCTGCCCTTGACCGACGCACGAATAAGGTGAGCAGGCACATGGTAACGTAAATTGTACATATGGTGGAAGAATACACAATGCGCATACAAGTAGATATTTAGCACGGCTTTCAAAAGTGCTACCGTGAATAGTCTATAACACTACTACCGAGGTATGTATATGNCAAGTAGATATTTAGCACGGCTTTCAAAAGTGCTACCGTGAATAGTCTATAACACTACTACCGAGGTATGTATATGGAGGTGTCTCCGTCATTACCAATATGCATTTTACACTAACATAGGCCTGAGGCTTATAACGGTCGTCGTGCCACCGNGAGGTGTCTCCGTCATTACCAATATGCATTTTACACTAACATAGGCCTGAGGCTTATAACGGTCGTCGTGCCACCGATGGCGTTCCCGGTGAGTGATTGCCGAGTGATTGGCCGAGATTCCTCGCAGACAACCATTGCAGTAGGCTTATTTCATGATAGAAAATTGTGTGTAATCCGGTCGGAGAAATGCAAATCAAATAACGAGTTGCCGACCGCATTTCCATTAGCTCACCGCAGAATTGCAGGGGCGCATCGCTATCACGCACTTGCGTCAGTATGAGGTCCCGATTGTCCCCACGTGCGCACTTTCCAGGGGCGATGTGTGCGTGTGCGTGTGCAATCGCGCTGAAGGCGGACAGTTGTCGCGCCCAGCGGGGCTCAGTAGTTGCCAATCGCCATGATTTCCTCCAGCTGTTGACATTTTACGCTGTATCCGAGTTTTCAGCACGTATTTTCTAGATGAATTTGTGCACTGAGTAAAAGGTTTCGTTGGATAAAACAAAGTTTGTTTGGCGCAACCAAGTTGTTTGTGTAGGAAAAATTGAATATTTTGTTTCTAAAACCAAATAATTGTTGAAAGCTTGATGCTGGCTTATTGAGCAGTGTGGCGTAATGGACAAAAACGGCCCACCTGTTGCAGCTGTGCAGGACCTGCCGTTTTCGAACAAAACGCACACGGAACTTCTGACTGCAGCGAGGCATTGCCTAGTATGTAGGCAATACCATTGAAAACTGCATGCTTCTACGGTATGTTTATGTGCCCACTACACAAACGGTGGTGAACCTTTTAATTACTATAAACAATATGTACCATACATTAATAATCGTACAATACTGAAGCTACATGTTTGTTTCTGGAGACAGTCTGTAGGTGATCCCCTGCAGGAAGTATTGGTATTGCTTACAGGTCTGTAACTGTATCGCTGCCGGCAAAAATTATTTTAGCTTTTTGCGCGAAAACATTTAATTCTGGACAGTTGTAAAAATATGGGCATTTTTGATAATAAGAGGTACTGCTCAGCAAATGGTCATCAAATTTTTATAAAACCTTAAGGTATAATTGTTGTATGCAATAATAGTGTGACCACCTCTTCTTCTTTTCATTACGGTGGGATGTATAAATGAAAATTTTTCTCCTAGGTTGAATATTCCAATAACATATAACAATTTACGTAGAATTGTAATTTTATTTCTATCCGTTTCCAATATAACGCAAAAATACAGTTTTAAAATTCAATTTTCAATGTCTTATATCTTGCTTAATATTCAGTTTAGGTAGAAATCATCCCGTATATTTACCACTTTATATTGCATAAGGAATCACCTCACGAAGTTTGTCGGTCAAATTAAGCTACAGCCTGTGCGTGTGTATATACACACAAATACACATTAGTGTTGTTACGAATATTCGCATTCGCATTGGCATTCGCATTCACAAAAAATTATGCGAATATGTAGCGAATGTATTTGGTAATGAAAAATGAAAATATTTATGAAATAACAATGCAACTGCTAAGATGTATAATATTTGTATTTAAATATTTTGTATTTTAATAAAAAAGTTTTAATTGGGGAACAGTTTTTATGTTACTCATTAAGTATATACAGACGCTTGTAATAATCTTTTATTCTTATTTATATAAGCAATAATCAAATTTAGGTAGGTATTTACCTAAACTTTCAAACTAAAATATCAATTGTATGAAAATAAAATTAATTTCAACCTTCTTAAACACAAAACAATGGAGCTAAATACGTTACCACATTTTTAATTAAACTAATCCACTTTAAATTAGATTTTTTGTGAAAACACAAATGCAACTTGATAGGTATATAAATAATATTAAATCTACTAGAGATATCTATATCTTATCATATTGTACATTAAATCTACTACTCATAAATGAAGTTAAAAATATATTTTTTAAGAAAGGAAAAGAAAACATTTCTTCTTTTTAATTAAAACAAAAAATAATCTTCCTCAAATTAGCATGTTAATTTTAACTTTGGTTTTAGTTATATTATTTTTAACATAATCATTTAACATTTCTTCTTGATTTCAAAATAATAATAGATAAACAATAAAAATATATAATAGTAATTAAGTTACAATTTAATTACCAAATAACTCAAGTAAGTTATGTAAGTTTCATAAAACACTTAGTAATTAAATTGTAGTAGAGGAATATTAAACTTCAAAAATAAAAGTTGTGATGCCTTTTCTCCTTGCAACCTATTTCGGTGGGGTGTGTAAAGAAGACCTGCCCCACTAAAAACTCTTTCGCTAGGTACACTGGTGGGTGGTGTTACTAAATATTGCCAGGGAATAGGAGAAAGAATACCATACTTCTTATTATTCACCTTCCGCCATGTAAATGGGTCTACATCATTTTCTAGACGCTTACCTATTAAATATTCATTAACGGTTTTTTTAATTAAAACTTCTAAAGGCTTTGGACTATCATTTTCTACTTCTTCACTTTCACTGGAATCCAACAGCAATTTCATGGTGTCTCTTAAAGGTGTAGATTTCCCTGATAGACAGGCACTGGATCCAGAGGTTTCAATCCCATTACTAGTCATTCTGGCACGCTTAGGATTTGAACAAGAATATAGGCTTGACTCATCGTTTCCAATGGATTCTAAAATAGTTTTCACAACTTAATCTTTGGTTGAAGAATTTTCGAAAAATTTCACTTTGTATCTCGGGTCAATGAAAGTAGCTGTAGCAAACAATACGTCATTTTCAAAATGAGAAAATCTGCGACTTAATTCTTGTTTTAGAACAAGATTCGTGTTTCCGATGCATTCGTCGGTCACATCAAATTCATCAATTACCTTTTCCAAGGTGGCCAATAATGGAATTACTGAAGATATGGAAATATTAGCTGCACTTAGTTCTTTTGTAATTTCTTCAAAAGACCTTAGCAAAGTAATTATTGTTTCCACAATTATCCACTCTTGGGAAGTTAGTTGTGAAATTTTGTTATTTGTGGAAGCGTAAAGACACAACGAATCTTTGTTTTTCAAAATGCGCTCAAACATATAAAAGTTGCAATTTCATCTTGTAACACACTCGTGTATAATCTTAAGCTTTGATTGATTGAGCCTTTCTCGTAGAGCTGCAAGTTCATCTTAAGCAATATTTGAGTGGTGAAAATTAGTTGCCATCTTTTTATATTTTGTAATCACTGCAATAACGGAATCTTGTGCCTTAAACCCCTTATTGACAACTAGTTTAATTTGGTGTGATGAACAATCAATGTCTTTAATGAATAACAAGGAAATACCTTTTTTCATGTTAGTACCACCATCCCTAACAATGCATTGCACTTTTTCTTTGGGTATTTCCCATAATTACAACATGGTTTCAAGTTTTGTATCTATATTTTCACCAGTGTGTCAGCCATTGTTAAATACATCTGCTTTTAACACAATCACTTTTATTTAAAATTCTTTTGTTACGCTGTGACATGTACAACTCAGCAACGATACTCCTGAACAAGAATCAGACCAGATATCAGTTGTAAACGCCATTTTTTCAAATGATTTCATTAATTCCAAAACTTTATCTCTTACCTTGCCGTAGAAATTCTCGCATATAAACGAAGTCAAATGTTGTCGAGTTTTTAAATTATTCGACGGACATAGGTGGTTCATCAATCTGACAAATCCAACGCATTCCCCAAAACTAAAGGGTAAGTCCTCCAAAGCAATAATTTCGCTTATTAAATTGTCAATTTCCAGAGACTTGGCGTTGTTNTCATTAATTCCAAAACTTTATCTCTTACCTTGCCGTAGAAATTCTCGCATATAAACGAAGTCAAATGTTGTCGAGTTTTTAAATTATTCGACGGACATAGGTGGTTCATCAATCTGACAAATCCAACGCATTCCACAAAACTAAAGGGTAAGTCCTCCAAAGCAATAATTTCGCTTATTAAATTGTCAATTTCCAGAGACTTGGCGTTGTTATTATACCACGTTTAAGTTTTTTCGACGCAATCAGTCAAAGACATATGTTTTAGATCGGTTTTAGTACATTATCGCGAAGAGGACGCCAAAGCATTTGTTGTAGAAGCATTCCATTTTCATTTTCCGGTTTTTTTTTTTTCATTATACTCATTTTTATGCATACCTTCCAGGTGATTTCTCATAGCACTAGTTCATCTTCCTTTGCGCGAGTATTGTTTGTTACATATTTTGCAATTAATATTTTCAGCATCACATATTGTAAAATAAGTCCAAACTTCGCTAACATAGGACTTACCCATGTTGAAATATCACTAATCACTTTATAACAATTTAACAATGGTTTCTATATAAAGTCAGCAAATAAATGTAACTAACCTCAAAACAAATCTTTATGAGAAATCTATTATCAGCTAACTTCATTTAATGAGCGAGCAATCACGGTTTGTTTACTTCGTGCAGTATCGGCTACTTTCGGTTTAAACATGGCCGGTCCTAAACGCGCGGTCAAAATGTGAGTTCGTGGGCGCATGCTTTGGGCGATATATTGAAAAAGCCAATATTCGCATTCGCATTCGCGAATATTGCAGATGATTATTCGCATTCGCACTCGCGAACGTGGGAAATCCAAGATTCGTAACAACACTAATACACATAGCTCAACCTACCGAGTACACATTGACTAAAGAAACATATGTATATACCTACACCGGAAATTCTTAAACACAATGCCCCAACTCCAGACATTGTTTATTTGTATCAATCGTAATACAAAACCCCTTAGTACGCATACACGGAAAAGTATTTTAATAACATTAAAATGTATTTAAAGTTGTGGCTTTCAAAACCTGCAGAAGAAGGATGTGCGATCGTGCGCGTAGGACAAGTCGCATAGGTCATAGGTGCACAACACTAAATTATTACGTACGCAGCGTCGCGCGCCTACTTCCTATGCAATTTGTCTTGCACGCTTGATCGCACCGCCTTGTTCTGCAGGTGTTAAAAGCCGCAACTTTAAATACAATTTAATGATATTAAAATACCCTTCCGGATATCCGTGCAAAGGGCTTTTTTATTACGATTGCTACAAAGAAACTATGTCTGGGATTTGGGCACTGAGTTTCCGAACAGTCTGTATATATACACACATCCTAATTACAGACACTATAAAGATGAACACTCCTGTGCTCAGTCATCTCTCATATTCTCAGATTTGGCACAGTGTGACATATTCCTCTTCCCAAAATTGATGAATGCATTTTAAATCTGTTGAAGATGTGGAAAGGTATAAAATTCCAGACAAGAGGGGTGACAGTAAATAGTTTCAGCACTACATTAAACAGTGTAGGATACGTGTTCAGCGGTGTATGGATGATTTGCGGGAGGGGGGAGGGGTTATAAAGTATATCAAAGTTACATTGTAGTATTTTAGCACCAAACCATATTTTTTATCTCTAGGGGCCCCAANGGGGTTATAAAGTATATCAAAGTTACATTGTAGTATTTTAGCACCAAACCATATTTTTTATCTCTAGGGGCCCCAATTCTCGAGATCTTGCGACTAATTTAATTGCGAGTTTCCTTCAAATCTACCCCTTTTTACTGGACCCATGAGGATTGTGGTACTATAAGGCAGAACTTTCGTGATTGTTCTGAAAAACAACTTAGCAAAGTCAAAGCCTTGTTCATCCAATCATGAAAGAATAAACTGGTCAGAATGTTATAGGAGCTATGTTGGCTCAAAAATGTTTCGCGATTTTCTACCATCTCTAACTATGGTCAACTCAGAACCTTGAAACTTATGCAAACGAGAAACAAAGAGCCCACTAAGAGCCAGGGGCACCCTTGGCGGCGGCTAACCACTCTTCGTGCACTTCACTGATACAAATGGACGCAATCAGATAACCGACAACGGCGCCAACAGGAAGACGCAGTTCTGGCATGCGCACGGACGTAAACAGGATGATAGGTGGGCGGGGACCATGGGAGGGGAGGGGATGCTTTGTGAAGCCGGGCCAGCGCTCTAGCACAAAAACACGCGGATTTTCGCCCCATAGTGAAGTGCGGGGAAGGGAAGAGGAAGGACGTGTCCCACGCAACAGTGCTATTTCCAGTCGCGGCAAGTGGCGTGCGGGGCTAAGAATAGACATAATTGTGCCGACACCACCCCGTCTATAAGCCGTCGACGGCCTCAGTATAGAACAACTGGCCCGCCTCCCACCGACGAATGGCCCGCCCGGTCGGCGGGCTCGACCTTGTTCCAAAATATTCGCACATTCTTCCTTACCTCCCATCCCCCCTCGTCAATCCTCTTATAACGTGAGGGGGCGTGTGTGTGTGTGAGCCTCTTCTGTACTCGTCTCGAGTCGAGTAGAGAGATTTGGGCGGCTTTTAACATCAAGGTCTTGAGAGCCGGTGAGGGTGAAGTAAAGTATGAGCAGAGCCGGAATGCATGGGTGGGGGAAACGGGAGATTCCCTAGAAAACCCGCCGACCAACGGCATCGTCCGGCACGACTATCACACGCAAAAAGCTGGAGTGACCCCGCCGGGAATCGAACCCGGTTCGCCTAGGTGGGAGGTAAGTAGTCTAACCGCTACCCCGCCGCGGTCCCCAACAGTGCAAAGATGAAACAGTTGCTTATCCCGAGAACTCTAGTAGCCGCACACGCCAGCAAATTAGCGTCACTGTCCAGCAACATGGCGGAAGGCCGCTTGCCAATCAGCGCCTGATAACCTACTTGCCAGCCAGTAGTTCAGCCAATAAGGGATCTTTCGCATGACGCAGTTACCAATCGGGCACAATGCCCGTTCCCAGAGTCTTACACAGCCAATCAGATATTGGTTGCTACCACATCAAAGGAAAGGCCACGCCATTTANATGCCCGTTCCCAGAGTCTTACACAGCCAATCAGATATTGGTTGCTACCACATCAAAGGAAAGGCCACGCCATTTAGTTTCGGTGTACTCATCAGCCGTGTGACGTCACTGTAAGCTCATGGCGTCTCAGACACATAGTAGCCAGGAGGCGTTTACGAGAAGTAACCTAAGAGTGTTAACTGCGTTACAGTCTTTTGGAATAACTTTGAACTAATTAAGGCTAACAGTGTACTACNAAGTAACCTAAGAGTGTTAACTGCGTTACAGTCTTTTGGAATAACTTTGAACTAATTAAGGCTAACAGTGTACTACACTTTTTCGTTTATAACAAAGGATTTGCAGCCTCCACCTTCATACATTCTTCAATATTAAATATTTCATTTGTTAGGAACATGGTAGTGTGAAGGAACTATTCGAGCCTTAATTTAAAACCATTTTAGGGAGGTGATACAAAATGCCCTGATGATACATAGTTACCCCAAATGACTGTAACTAGGTCCCGTGGCCAGGTTTATTCAATTGCTAGAGGTTAACCAGGTTATCACAGAACGCTCAAANAATGACTGTAACTAGGTCCCGTGGCCAGGTTTATTCAATTGCTAGAGGTTAACCAGGTTATCACAGAACGCTCAAAGGCGATTCATGCTTTAGAAATGGCGGGAACTTTAAATCAGCCTGAACATTTAGCGCATTTATGAAATGCTGGGCTAGATGACGACGAAGGAGAGTTTTAGTTAATTTATTTTATCTCCAATGAAAACTCGCAACTAAAGAAAAATACATTAAATTAAGCAGAAAATGCACAAACACAAAACAAATGCACAAATACAAAACCTTTTTATCCAGCGTCAGGTTGGTATAAAATCGTCTTCCGTCATAGCAACTTGTAAAACGCCTCCTTTCAGTTAATCTAACAAATATACGATATTCGCCTCCATGCTCTTTTCGAAGTCGACTTGCTTACTTGTTTTTCTTGCATTGTTTACATATTTTCGCGCCATTTCACTTGTGTCGTCTGCTAAAGGCAATTTACCCCCGGCGTCGAGCAGTACTGACCCAAAGTTAAATGTTTTAACGATAGGGTTAACTCGGTAGACTTTCAGAACGCGAGTAAATTTCAGCTGGGTGACTTATCGAACGGGCCGAGTGAAAGTTTCACTCTAGCGTTGAAAACGAGAGCGTCTCGGGGGCAAGGAAACCATTCCGTAATTCAAGACGCGGTTTTCTTAGGCGCTTGCTTCACCACGTACGATTTCATGCTTTCTTGTGCTTACAAACTTACTGCAATGCCCATTCTGATTTCACCCGCAATTACCCGACACTATACAATCTGTAACGTCCTGAAACGCGGGTAACAACGTCAGCACCTGCCGTTAACGTCTATAATAAATTTGGAAACGTCCGTTATCATTTACTTATGTGTAGGACCAGTGACTTTTCCCGTAAAAATCGAAGCACCCAGTAGACTTCAATACTATATACACACCTCGGCTGTTGTTATTCCTCCGTTGGCTGCTGGTGCCGTGTCCGTCTTTGACCAAACCACTCAGGACTAAGCAACTCCGTTGTGTTGTTCTCTCCATTCCCATTTACAACAGTTCTATTGGTTCAGACAACACTGGACACGCTTACTACACTGTACATCGTTGATTATTGGCCGGCTCTCGACCAGTCTAATGCCGAGTTGAAAGTGTCAATCAAATTATCGTTCCTGCGTANTGCACGTTGAGTGTTAATTACGTAATATTGCGTTACAGAGAACCTTCTGAACACTGCTGGCGATGTAACATTTCATCGTCAGTGTCTTCAAATAATGCAGATATGTCGAAATGTTACAGCAAACTCCATACATAGCAGTTAAATTCAGATAACGTNTACACGTTGTGTGTTAATTACGTAATATTGCGTTACAGAGAACCTTCTGAACACTGCTGGCGATGTAACATTTCATCGCCAGTGTCTTCAAATAATGCAGATATGTCGAAATGTTACAGCAAACTCCATACATAGCAGTTAAATTCAGATAACGTAATATTACGTCGGCAGCGCCCCGAGTGTTAAACATTCAAAATTAATACTTACCTACTATAAAAACCATACGGAAATTTCTATGTCCCTTTCCCGTTACGCCAACAATGCGTCACAACTAGTTCAACAGACTGACATTTCGTAAACTCCAAAGTACACAGAGACGAAATGGCGCGGCAGTTCCTTTGATGTGGGCGCGCCTATTTTCTGATTGGCTGCGTCAGGCCTTGTGTCTGATTGGCTGCGGCTCGCTGCCAACTATTCCTTATTGGATGGTATTTCGGCTGTGAAGTACGTTACCAGGCGCTGATTGGCGAATGGCGGGCGTTCTGCCATGTTGATAGCCAGTGACGCCGTTTTGCTGGCGTGTGTGGCTTCATGCACTGAGAGAATAGCCAACAAAATATTGGTTTGTATAGTGCCAAAATATATTTAATTGCTACAACAAAATATTTTATTAAGTAAACAAAACTTGGAAAAAAAATATACATTTTGTTTATTTTAAAAATACACGTTTGAATTAGCAAAAGTTCTGTGTTGGGCCGAGAAAAATTTAACTGTCAAAAAAATATTTGATTTAATCAACTGTATATATTTGTTTGGCCACTCGTTTGATTGCCTTCGTTGTAGAATACAGCTCGAGAGTTTGTTTGTATTTTTTTGTTACAATTAGGATAGTAACAATGTTCGTAAGTGTAATTTTTTATCCTTCATAATTGTATTAACATACCAATAAACACAAGTTCAACAGGAAACTAAAAAATAAAGCTAAAAAATCCTAAATATTTATTTGCACATCTTGGGACCGCGGTGGCTGAGCGGTTAGCCTGCTCGCCTCCCACCAAGGCGAACCGGGTTCAATCACCTGCCGGGTCACTCCCAAATTTTTGCATGTGAGAATCGTGCCGAACGATGCCGTAAGTCAGGGGGTTTTCTCGGGGATCTCCCGTTTCCACCGCCACTTCATTCCGGCGCTGCTCCATGCTCACCTCATTCACCCTCATCGGCTCTCAAGACCCCGCTTTTAAGAGCCGCCCAAATCTCTTCACCCTCTTTGCGCATCCTGTTAAGTTTTAGAATCGTATGTATTTGAAAAAAATTCCGATTTAGTTGGTAGTCACTTGAGCTGAGTTTGGTAACGCGTNAGAATCGTATGTATTTGAAAAAAATTCCGATTTAGTTGGTAGTCACTTGAGCTGAGTTTGGTAACGCGTCGCGCTCAGGCGCAGCTGGTCTGCGTTCGAATCCCGCTCGGACTGGAACCTTGTAGTATTAACCGAAAGTGTTTAATGTGCGTAGAGCCAATTACAAATTTAGTTGCACCAACCAAATATTTGTTTGGGGCAACCCAATAACAACAAAATAATTTTGTTTCAACAACAAAATATTTCATTGCCTCTATACAAACAATTAATTNAGGGCAACCCAATAACAACAAAATAATTTTGTTTCAACAACAAAATATTTCATTGCCTCTATACAAACAATTAATTTGGCTGCACCAAACAAACTTCATTTGAGTCAATACAGTTTTGTTTTCTCAGTGTGGAGTTCGATGGATAAGCGGCTGTTTCACCTCTGCAGTCTTAACTATGCTGTGTCTCGGTGCTTCTGTAATGACGAGATGCTCGTTATTATGGCCCGTCCCTGGACAGCACGCCCTCCACAGCGAATCTGCGTTGATTCATTTGCAAAAATATAAGTAGGGGCACTCGATTTTCGTGAAAGATGTCCTGTCTACTTATATTTGAAAACTCTTGAGCCCAGATCCACTTTCGCTCTTGGATGGCTTCAACTGCTACGCGTCTGAGGTTCCTGTTTGTGAATCACAGAAGTATCTTAATTCTGATTGGTAGAGTGATATGCCACAACTTGACCTCACAATAGCCAAAGTAAAACTGTATATTATAACGAAAGCTGTTAAAGTATAGTCTGAGTGGCACTGTTTTCATGAAATTCGGGTGTCAAGAGAAATAACTACTTGCTAGGTTGTTGGGTAGTGACGAATTCATTATTTTATCTATATTACAAAGACCACTCAGCTTCTAGATAGTAAACGTAATTTATTTTCAAGACAGTAGAAAACATATTTGTATTCGTTTTTGCAATATGACATGCAAGAATCTCAATTATATGTTTTTGGAGTACCCCCGAGGGGTACGTTAAAATGTGAACACCGATTTTTTATTTTTTGTTGTTTTTTGTGATTTTNGTTTTTGGAGTACCCCCGAGGGGTACGTTAAAATGTGAACACCGATTTTTTATTTTTTGTTGTTTTTTGTGATTTTTTCCAAATTACTATGATTTTTAATGTTTGTTATTTCGAAAGATTTTAAGTGATTTTACGTGATTTTCTTGCGATTTTCAAAAAATTTTAGGAATTTTAGAAGATTATCAGCGAATTTTAAAGATTTCCTCGCGATTTTCAGTGAGTTTCTAAGATGTGCAGTGATTTTCGAAGTTTTTAAAATGATTTCCGAGGATTTTCTTGCGATTGTCAAAGTTTTTCTAGCAATTTTCAAAGATTTTTGGCGGTTACCAAATATTTTTTAAATATTTATATGATTTTTTTTTTTTTAATTTTGGCTATTTTCAAAGATGTTCTTGCGACTTGTGACTGCTCTATGATTTTTGTAACTGTTGAACATTTGTTTTTATATTAAGGTTCGTATCTTTAAAATATTTCTCAAATTTTAGGGAATTTGTAATACATTCGGAGTTTCTTATATTTTAATTGATTTTTCATGAATTCCCTTTAGTTTTAAACGTCTTCTGAAAATTTTAGTTTTATGAATTATATTTCGGTTGTCGTTATTTCCCATAATTCCGAACCCTTATTTTTTTTGTGTTGGATTTTTAGGAATTTTTGTTAGATTTGTAAGTTTTCTGCAACACAATAATATATTAATTTTTACATATTAATTACTTGATCAGCAGTACACTTGCGTCATGATTTTTAAGTTTTTTTCTAAGGCACAAAACTGGTTAATTGACTTTGGCATGCGAATGCGCTGGATCCTACGAACAAGTACCGACTCTCAGAAGTGTTTTTTCACCTACTACTCACAACGAAGGTTTTTTTTTTTCGTTAAATATATCTGGCGGGATCTTGCTGGACATAGCTGTATTGTGAAAGAAATGACTCCCTTTTCATGGCCCAGCTTGACCCTCCATTGCGCGAGGGATGAACCGAAAACAGCCCTTCGGTCGACAATGGAGTGTGACTAATTTGTCGCATTCACACAGCGTCTTCAGAACGCTGGTTGTACCCAGGGAAGCAGCGTCATCCTATACTCAAGGCGGACAAGTGAGAGGCCGATTATCCCTATAGTCGTGTGTTCGTATTACCAAAAGTAGGTGAAGTTTCTGACATTTAATTTTGAAGACTGTTCACTCAACTAAGATTTTCGTCTTTCCCATTATGATGAACTGTGTTGACCTCAGAATACAGACGAGAATTACGGACGCCATCCAAACCGTAACACCGGACATGCTGACAAGAGTGTTGAACGAGTTTTATTATCGCGTAGATGTCGTTCGGGCCGCTCATGGTGGTCACAGTGAACATTTATGAAGATATGGTAAACAGNGTTTTTGGAGTACCCCCGAGGGGTACGTTAAAATGTGAACACCGATTTTTTATTTTTTGTTGTTTTTTGTGATTTTGTCCAAATTACTATGATTTTTAATGTTTGTTATTTCGAAACATTTTAAGTGATTTTACGTGATTTTCTTGCGATTTTCAAAAATTTTTAGGAATTTTAGAAGATTATCAGCTAATTTTAAAGATTTCCTCGCGATTTTCAGTGAGTTTCTAAGATGTGCAGTGATTTTCGAAGTTTTTTAAATGATTTCCGAGGATTTTCTTGCGATTGTCAAAGTTTTTCTAGCAATTTTCAAAGATTTTTGGCGGTTACCAAATATTTTTTAAATATTTATATGATTTTTTTATTTTTAATTTTGGCTATTTTCAAAGATGTTCTTGCGACTTGTGACTGCTCTATGATTTTTGTAACTGTTGAACATTTGTTTTTATATTAAGGTTCGTATCTTTAAAATATTTCTAAAATTTTAGGGAATTTGTAATACATTCGGAGTTTCTTATATTTTAATTGATTTTTCATGAATTCCCTTTAGTTTTAAACGTCTTCTGAAAATTTTAGTTTTATGAATTATATTTCGGTTGTCGTTATTTCCCATAATTCCGAACCCTTATTTTTTTTGTGTTGGATTTTTAGGAATTTTTGTTAGATTTGTAAGTTTTCTGCAACACAATAATATATTAATTTTTACATATTAATTACTTGATCAGCAGTACACTTGCGTCATGATTTTTAAGTTTTTTTCTAAGGCACAAAACTGGTTAATTGACTTTGGCATGCGAATGCGCTGGATCCTACGAACAAGTACCGACTCTCAGAAGTGTTTTTTCACCTACTACTCACAACGAAGGTTTTTTTTTTTCGTTAAATATATCTGGCGGGATCTTGCTGGACATAGCTGTATTGTGAAAGAAATGACTCCCTTTTCATGGCCCAGCTTGACCCTCCATTGCGCGAGGGATGAACCGAAAACAGCCCTTCGGTCGACAATGGAGTGTGACTAATTTGTCGCATTCACACAGCGTCTTCAGAACGCTGGTTGTACCCAGGGAAGCAGCGTCATCCTATACTCAAGGCGGACAAGTGAGAGGCCGATTATCCCTATAGTCGTGTGTTCGTATTACCAAAAGTAGGTGAAGTTTCTGACATTTAATTTTAGATTCCACTGCATGATAAACTTGTTATTTAACTTCATGAGGTTTTTTTTATGTTGATTCTTCTAATTGCCTTGCTCAAAATTTTGAAGACTGTTCACTCAACTAAGATTTTCGTCTTTCCCATTATGATGAACTGTGTTGACCTCAGAATACAGACGAGAATTACGGACGCCATCCAAACCGTAACACCGGACATGCTGACAAGAGTGTTGAACGATTTTTATTATCGCGTAGATGTCGTTCGGGCCGCTCATGGTGGTCACAGTGAACATTTATGAAGATATGGTAAACAGNTTTTTATTATCGCGTAGATGTCGTTCGGGCCGCTCATGGTGGTCACAGTGAACATTTATGAAGATATGGTAAACAGACTTCACAGTTCCACAGTTCATTTGATTGGTCAACCAAGGTTGTAGGTTGTTTGGTTTTGATATTATAGACCTTCNTTCACAGTTCCACAGTTCATTTGATTGGTCAACCAAGGTTGTAGGTTGTTTGGTTTTGATATTATAGACCTTCAAAATTAGGGTATTATTTTATACTCAGCCTGTATATCTGTGTTACACAACGATTTTAGTTCACGTTTATAGTTTTTGCGAAATTCTATCTACATTGTTTTGTTAAATTAATATTATTTTAATATGCTTTGCAACATTTTAAGTTTATTTCAAATGTTCATTTTTTGTTAATAATTTAAACAAATTTTTTTAGGAATAATAACAATTTTTAGGTTTTTTCAGTTTCCAGTTTTTCTGCAGAATTGTTGAAATTTCTAATGATTTACCAATGCTTCCAGAGATATTTCGAGATTTTTTTGTAATTTACCGGGTTTTATGAGATTTGCTGTTATTTTCTTAAATTTTAGAGATTTTGTGAGATTATCAGGGATTTTCTGTGATTTTCAGGGATACTAAGCGATTTTTCAATATTTTCTGCGATTGCTGGGGATTCTTAGTGATTTTTGAGTGATTTGTTTCCATCGCGTACACCGATTTTCTTAGGTTGTAACTCCCTCGAGCACCACTCACTTTCAGAAATCAAATAATTTAGATGATAATATAAAATTAGAAAAAAAATTCGTTTTTAAAAATGCTTAGAATTAGAGAATATTTTCGTTCGTGTTTTTAAATTATAGCTGATCCTGCAGATTTCCAAATATGTTTTACATACACACTTCAAAATTTTGTTTTGTAAACAGTTTGATCAATTGTAATACTGCCTCCCAGAGAGAGCCCAGGTTTGCTTTGACTATGCAAAAATTATGTACAGTAAATTTTTCGTTTAGAAGAACATGTCATTANAGAGAGAGCCCAGGTTTGCTTTGACTATGCAAAAATTATGTACAGTAAATTTTTCGTTTAGAAGAACATGTCATTACATTTAAAACCTTAAAATTTGTGCAATGTTTAGTGCAAAGTGATATTTTTTTTCTATCCAATGCCATTAAGTATTAAACAATATATATAGCTAATTATGGCGTCCAACAGTTATTTTGTCCNAGAGAGAGCCCAGGTTTGCTTTGACTATGCAAAAATTATGTACAGTAAATTTTTCGTTTAGAAGAACATGTCATTAAATTTAAAACCTTAAAATTTGTGCAATGTTAAGTGCAAAGTGATATTTTTTTCTATCCAATGCCATTAAGTATTAAACAATATATATAGCTAATTATGGCGTCCAACAGTTATTTTGTCCACATGTGTGAAGGCGTTTTACGTATTTTAAGAACAGAAACAAGGCAACGCTATAGAATATACTGGCATGCGTTTCAAATGTCCAATGACCCTAATTCCAGACCAACAAAACGAAGACACCAACTTGATTGACAACCGATTTGAACACGAAATTTATATCTCAATAGCACTTAAGATATTTAAGTATATTTCGAAATTCACTATCAGTACAATCGTAGAGAAACTAAGCAGTGATTACTTTAAACAAAAGCTACGACGCGGCTATACGTATGATATTTAACTGCATTTCGCAATTATCCGTATGATCCCTACAAGCTAAAAATAACGCTACGAGCAGATAAAGACAATTTTTTTCTATAATTAGAATACAAAATTTTTTCTACTTAACAAAGAACCGCGTTTTTATGAAATTTAAAGCGCTACGAAGTACCCTGAGTAAGATAATTTATAGTACAAAATTGGGAACATTAAGAACAAATTTAGTGTATCAAACACTGAGAAACAAATGTTACGTAAAAACGCGCCAATTATTTCTAAGTAAGTCATATATAATGTATTTATAAAATTTANTTCTACTTAACAAAGAACCGCGTTTTTATGAAATTTAAAGCGCTACGAAGTACCCTGAGTAAGATAATTTATAGTACAAAATTGGGAACATTAAGAACAAATTTAGTGTATCAAAGACTGAGAAACAAATGTTACGTAAAAACGCGCCAATTATTTCTAAGTAAGTCATATATAATGTATTTATAAAATTTATTTATAAAATGTGTAACAAAAATATATTACAAAAATGTATAGAAAAAAAATATTGAGCCCGAAATATGTTATGTGGATGGACTTATATGTAGCCAAGCAAAACTGACGAACATTATTTCAGATAATGTAATCTAAAACATAAGTTTTAGCTGTTTCGTTATAATGAAATATGCCAACTGAAGGATTGGACGTTGGTGTATCTAACACATTTCACACATTTCTCCACGAGTGGTGCAACAAAAAATTGCAGTATCTTCCCTACCACGTGTGTCATTTCTGAACCAAGGAAACTATAGCGCAATGCTATAATAAGACATCGGGGAAGAGGAGGTAGGCATGCATATTGGAGCAAAACAGGAAGGCTTTTACAGTGTAGAGATCCTGGGTGGTTAATTTGGTCTCGTTGTGACAGGCTGTGGGGAAGAGAACCACTCGAGGACTAAAGACGCACTTACGAGCGTGTTGATGAAGAGGCGCGCGTGACTGTTAAAAGCTACTTTGGTGTGCTGAAGATATGGGTTCATCATCTCTGCCAGCCATCAGACACCTCATCATTGAAGTGTTGTTTAAATTTCAACAGGTTGTCGTACACAGAGAAAAAAATATGCTGAATAAAACAAAGTTTGTTCGGGGTAAAAATTTAATTGTTTTTATAGTGGAAATTTTATATTTTGTCACTGAAACCAAACTATTTTGTTGTTCATATTTGGTTACCACAAACTTGTAAGATTTTGGTTGATGTAACTAATGATTTGTATGGTTTTACGTACGTTGGATGGTTTTTTTTTATCATTCAAATAACTTAGAGCGTGAACCAGATTCGAACCCGGGACCTTTGCGCTCGTAAACTACGCCTTATACAATCTTCACTGCAGTGACTGCTGACAAAAAAAACCTAATTATTTTAATAGACAATTTGGTAGTATAGGTAATGTACACAAGTAAATGTTTTGAAGTATTACAGCTTTGCTAATTTGTTTTTTGCTGATTTTGTTCATTGGAATGATTTACACAATTCATAGTTATTAATCATTCCACAAACAAACATTGTTACTATACTAATTGTCGCGAAAATTACAAACAAGCGAGCCACTTTTTCGAACGAAGGCAAGCCAATGACCCGATGCCAATACTGAACCAAGCTTGTTGCCGCACAATAATCCTCTTCCAGGTAACCAAAATACTTATTCACTTCAAGCGAAATATTTCCTTTTTTCGCTCTACCATGGTATTTATGATGTAACCACACCGATTATTTTCAAGCACTTGTAAAATAATTGTGTGCACTAAAAACATAGAGATGTTGTTGGAATAACGAAATAATTCTTAGAATAAAAACGAGTAATTTTTAAATTATTTGTTTGGTTTAAAGGAGCGAATACAGATGTTTGGAGCAACAACAGATTAGATGCGTGAACAAAATATGGTTCGTTGGAAACAAATACTTTCAGGATAAATTTATTTGATATCTGCAATTGAACATTTTTTGTCGGTGCAAAGTCATGAGAGACAGAGGTGACGTTAGACTTTAAAATAGTTTGTGGTTTTTTACATAATTTTTTGTATGAGTAGCAGAATTCGTGAAACCAAGTGAGAATTGAGCTCGGCCGGTGTCAACTGAATACCTTTCTATCTCCATTTTTTAAAATTTTTGTAGACATATTGTAGTTGGAGAAAAACACGACATTATGACGCGTATTTGAAGATGAGCAAAACCGCAACAACTACTTAGTATTTATCGAAACAATAACTGACAGACGACAGCCAGCATAGATCTATGGAATTACGTATACTTGCAAAAATCAATCCGTAGCCTCACGAAAGCGATAACGAGTACCGTAAAACGACAGAGTAGAATAATTACACGGAAAATGTGCGACGGTTCCTTTTATACAGGCGTACCCAATTTCTGATTGGTTACGCGAGGCTCTGGGAATGGGTCTTGCGTCTAGTTGGCTACCGCCTACTGCGAAAGGTTCACTATTGGCTGGGCTGCCGGCTGGCGAGTTAAGTTCTAGTGAATTTCAAATGAGAAAATAATAATCGTGCAACTTTTAGGGAGGGAACGTAGGGGAGGCAGTGTAAAAAAGGGGGGGGCTCCCGAGCACTCGCCGCTGGTGGGAGAGAAACCACGTGACGCTTCTGGCGCTATAAACACCAAACTGAAAACGTCGCTCTTTAGTACCGCACTGTTAAAACAGTCGACGCCACTCATGTTTTTTTCGACAGGTAATAAGCACACGCGGAGCAGTTCTCGCTCAACCGCACTCGGCCGCTGTCACTACAGAACTGAACAACCCCACCCCTTCTTGCAGCGGCAATGGACTCTCCCGACTTGCCCGAAACGTTTTGGACTTCACTATAACTGGTGCTGATTGGCGAACCGCGTCCCGACAACTTGCTGATCAGTGACGCCATTTTTTTTTGCTCGAACGCCTATAGTTCGCACTGTAAGCAGCGTTTCGCCTCTGTATTATTAACACTTTGAGTACTGACGACGTAAAATCGTCTGAATTCGACAGAGTTATATGGAGTTTTCCATAACATGTATAGTGACGTCCTAATTCCTTGACGACTTTGGCAACGTAATATTACCTCGCCAGCAATTTTCCAGACGTTCATTACAACGCAATAATACATTTGGCAACTCTGAAATATATAAATTACTCAAAAGTACGTAATCAATGGTATGTGATGTTACGTGATAAGGATCATTTCTTTGGGACACTGACAAATCGCCATTTTATTGGCAGACAGCCAGCCAGTAATGAACGTTGCACAGTACATTGTATTCTACGGTGTATTGTTGACCAACAGGACGATGGTACATGGCTGTTCACGGTAAAGTGAGCACTTTTGATGCCCTAGTTACTTTTTCTTTTCAGCCATTTTTTTATCCTGTACCCACTTTTTAAAATAAATATTGCCATGTAAGTAACAAACACAGTGTGTATATTCTACTGCACTTAAAAATTAACGTCTAAGGTTTAAATAAAATATATTTATTGACTATTATTCCAAAAGAGAGGGCTTTCAAAAGTGCTCACTTTACCGTGAATAGTCTATAAACGGGAATATCAAGACCAACAGAACTGGTGCTCTTGCTGAAGTAGATACAAGCGACTTACTTCCAGCTTGTCTTGGATGTCTGCAAATCTGTACGGCACTCAAACTGTTGAGTTACTTCGTGATGAAACCCAAGCTTTGTTCGCGCGGGCTGTACCTTTTACAACTTCTGCACCCAAGCAGCAACTTCGCGTTCTTGTTACCGAAAGTAGTACCTTGGTTGCTACAATTAGATCGTTCTATTGGAGGGGATAGTTACAACTTCAGCACTCAGGTGTTACACCTTCTACATCACCTCAAGGAGGTGGAGTAAAATGTGCAGAAGGTGTAAAAAAAACGTGGATCAGCGGGAGAAACCGATAATGTAAGTGAGTGAGTGAAGAGATTTAGGTGGCTCTTAACAGCGAGGTCTGGAGTTTCGATGAGGGTGATTGACGTGAGTATGTAGCAGCGCCGGAATGAAGGGGCGGGGGTACGGGAGATCCCCGAGAAAACCCACCGACCAGCGGCATCGTCCGGCACGATTCCCACATGCGAAAATCTGGAAGTGGCCCGGCAGGGAATTGAACCCGGTTTTTCCTTGGTGAGAGGCGAACATCCTAACCGCGCAGACAGGGTCGCGAGTGGTGAACATTCAATAAAAATACTTAGTAGAAGGAAATAGTTTCGTGACACATATGTGCAAGCTTCGATTTTAAGTAGATACCTCAAAAATAACGGATGTTACAAAAATTTTTATAAATATATTTTATAATTTTATACAAGCAGAGTTAATATAGTTGAAATCTACGTACTTGTAGAAAAATTAACGAAAATAGTTTCTCGGTTTAGCTGTCAGGCATTCGGGTGGAGACATTTACACCCTCTGAGCTGGTCAACACATCATCATGTACCCTCCTACACGTTCTACATCTTTGGGTGCTAAATTTACAGAATATTTAGTATATTCGCTGTTTATTCACAGTTTTGAATCAAACCTTTGTATAAACACCTCATGTACGAAGTGCTTGGTTGTTTCCTAAGTATGCCATGTATCACATGCGTTAAATACTTGTGGTAACATTAAAAAAACTATTTTTAATTAAGGGAGACTTTTACTTACATATTTATTAAATATTTTAATATTTCAATTATATTTAATATGAATAAAAACAGAGAGAACATGTGTATGTTGGTAATGCCTAGTAAGAAATAGTCATTGTGCAAAATGTTATTACACTGAGTGCTCACGAATGCGGTGCACTTTCCCCAAGGTGTGATTTTCTAGATTTGGTTAAGCTTTGTTTGCATGAGGCGGAGGAATATCCTGGAAGTAGAACTTTGGCAGGGCTTCAGAAAAGTTGGAATTTGCTGTTAGTGGACTGTACCGACCACGCGAGCAAAACTCCAGACTTGGAAGCGTGTTGTGCCAAAGTTCGGAGCAGTTCCAGGAATCTTCCGTCGGGACGGGAGGCGGCTGCCGCGTAGACAAAAGTCGAAACGAAACGGCGTACGGACGGCAGAAACAAGGCGGCCGGACGGAACCCGCACATTAGCGTGATTACGACCGGGAATCAATTTGTATCGTGTGTAATGCAGAGCTGTTGCGGTGCACCGCAAACCTTGGCGGGGTGGAGTTGGTGAGGGGGTAGGGGTGTAGGGGTGACGACGCACGCCGTCAGATACGCATATCTGGTTGGAGAGAGGAGAGAGAGAGCGAGATCATGCCGCGAGCAGCAATTATCGCCGGGCCATGGAGTGTTCGCCAGCTCCTGTGGTTTTATGTCCCTCCCCCCGGCTGCACACACTCGCCACAATGGTGTCTACCCTTCGTCGTAGCCTTCTCCAAGGACATCGCCGCAGGACATCACCACGCCGTGCTGAGCTGGTGGCCGCGAAGTTCAGGTCCTTCGCCAACACGACGCACTGGTAATGCACTGATCACTGGACCTGGGTTCGGTCCCCCATCCGGCCATCATGAATTTGGGTTTGCAGGGTTCCCCTTAATCACTCCAGGCAATCACGAGCCATGGCCGATTCCTTCTCCATTCCTGGTTTCCCTGATCAACTTGTTCCTTCTCTAATGACGTCGCTGTTGACGAGACGTTAGGTCACGACCTACCTACCTACAAGATCCTTCACCGACATACTTCTCTACTTAACCTCATTCTTTACCTATGTACTCTCTGCTGTAATTGTATTAATCATGACGTCTGTGGCAAAACTACCAAAATATGTGGATTAAGACGGCTCAATCCAGACGAGTCTCAACCTGAACTGTTCCTTTCTGCTTCTAGAATTATTATTGGTTCCGCGTGCCTACGGATATTTTGTGCTTTCGAGACCTCGAAACGCGTGAACTCTAAGGTTGACTCTTAACCTCTCAACAATTCCAACATCGCCTCTATGCACAAGGCGCTCAACTGGTGTGCAGTCCGGAGACTCACGTGAACGTGCCTTTAAACGGTGACCCTAAATTTTTATGGAGCGCCAATAAAGATAAAAGTACTTGTGATGTATGGTAATATTGTATTTTTGCACACTTATTATTTTTACTTCCACCACACACTTTATTTTATTATAATGTCAAATATTTATGTTTATGACAGTGCTATTGACAGAAGTCATTGTTATTTAGTTACGCTGCGTGCATATAATGTTTCGTAAATGTTTGTTTACTGTCTTGTTTATTTCTTTTAATTGCAGTGTTAAATTTTCTAATGACCCATGTTTAAAATGTTTTTTGAATTCTGAAAATATTTTGTAACGTAATGTTTTAATGCAGCATTTTCATGAAGTAGTGTTAAACATATTGTAAAGTAATATTTATTTAAATGAAAATATTATTCAATACCTAGTTGGCAGCAAGGTACACAACGTAATATGTAGGCTAAAAGAGATTATTGAATGTGCTTCGAGTTAAGCCCTATATTGCGTTGGTAAATTCAAATTGGACTCTGTTGTAAAAACATTATATGTTTTGAACATTAGCAGCGACATATTGGATCCTGGATGGTTAAGCTGGTCAGCCAGGACTGCTTATCCAGCTTATTGGAAACGTAGTAAAAATACGATATTAGAAGGATCCTAGCATCAAGAGGTACTTAAGCTGTTAATTAAGGACGACGGTGGGTGCGTGGCGCCAAAGAAGTGGGGGCCTTGATAAGTGTTTTCGTGGGAAAGGGCTTTCCAAATCACGCAATTCTTGGCGTATAGCAATAAGGTTTCTATGACGTTCTACTAGATCTTCATGTTCCAGAGAAACTGCAGGGCGAATTTACAGCTAAGTAAGCATGTATTAAGTTTTTGCAGTAGTATTATTCTCTACCATTATTACAGTGTATTTTGTGTTCGTTTGTGAGTTGAAGTTTCATTTTCAGAGTACAGTAAACTTATGCAGATATTTTATGATAGGTACACACTTACACAATTTGATTTAATGTTACTTTTTTGACACTCAAACGATTAATTCTACTATTGATCTCACACTGGTATTCGCACTTTTTATACATATCTTGTATACAGATGTACTAAACACTTTATCAATTCGTCTGTCTGCAAAAAACAACCTAAACTATAGCGTATACGTTTCATACTGTGTGTATCTAAAGGAAATTCTGGAAGTTTCGGTATAAAAAAATTTAGCTGCTAAAACTGACACTGAAAACGCAGGTTTTTGACCATTTNGGAAATTCTGGAAGTTTCGGTATAAAAAAATTTAGCTGCTAAAACTGACACTGAAAACGCAGGTTTTTGACCATTTTCACGCCCAAAAAATTAATACATGGATTAGAAAGAAGAACTTTAAATTTGGCTTTGGGCACGAAACGTTTCTTAAATGTTCTTTGTGTTTAGACCATAGACTAAAGATGAGGTAGACCGCTTATTCGTTTANGGAAATTCTGGAAGTTTCGGTATAAAAAAATTTAGCTGCTAAAACTGACACTGAAAACGCAGGTTTTTGACCATTTACACGCCCAAAAAATTAATACATGGATTAGAAAGAAGAACTTTAAATTTGGCTTTAGGCACGAAACGTTTCTTAAATGTTCTTTGTGTTTAGACCATAGACTAAAGATGAGGTAGACCGCTTATTCGTTTACTGCGTATGTACCTAACATTGACGTACCCCAAAGGAACACAACTGTTAACGTCACAGGGTCAACCGTGATTAACGTGTTTGTTTATATCCATATTTTTTAATGACAAGCATAATCTAATTAATAAAATACTTTTACTAGTTTCAATTTAATCAAACTGCATTACAAATTCGTTAAAAGAAGAATACACATCTCGAAGCACATGTTTACTGAACAGTGTCCTAACCTCAAATTCAATCCACGCCGTTTTTGCTGGCTGAATTGGCATAATAGCATTTCAGTGTTGGGACACGGAGATTGGTTGTGTGCAGCCAGCGAGATCGGTCTACCTCATCTTTAGTTTATGGTTTAGACAGCGCTGTAGTTCATTCACGGTTACTTCCAACTTTAAACAAAGCTTATCTGTGTCTAGAAAATTACACCAAAAGGAAAACGCACTGCATTCTTGCGCACTGAGTGTAATAATATTTTGCCTAAGAACTATTTATTTCTAGGCATTACCAATATACAAATTTTCACACTATTCGCATTTAATGTAAATATAGAGAAAACAAAATAAAATTTCGATTTAACCAAAAATAAGTTCTTTTAAGTTATTTAATATTAACAGTAGTATAAAACGCTTGTGATACATAACATGATTTAAGAAACATACACGTCATACATAGGATAATTATTCAAAGAGTTGATTCGAAAAGTGTGAAGAAACTGCGAATAGACCATACAAAATAGCCAACCGTTTTAAAATCACATTTTCTGCCAGACCTCTGCAAAGCTCTTCATGGCCCAGTCATGCCATCTACTTGGGACTGTTTTCTACGTTTGAGACAGATAAGTGCGGGGGCGCTAAGGGCCACATTGCCACACTCATCAAGTGTACCATCGCCACTACATGCACGGTTCTGAACTGGTATGCAGTGTTCTCGTCGTGCTGCGTATGCCTAAGGGACTTTGTGCGGAAATACCATCATTTTATTGGTGGAATGTCTGTAACAAGTTCAATGCAGGTTCCTCTACTTGTTTTGCAGTAATTCATCGAAAATATTTTAAGCTATACCCGTTTGAAAAAGTAGTTTTTTGGCCATTTTGAAGAGCTTTGGAATAGTGTTTGCAATAAGCGCGATCTATTGAAAGTCGCATTCAACTCTGGTCTGAAATGTTATTTCTTTTCGTGTGCAAACAGATTGCGCAAATGTAAAATACACTGTTTGAAAAACGTGTGTTACTAACACACTGCAAATCAATTCGCGCGCTAGACAGACAGGCGCCCTAATTCCGTTCTCCAAATGCCGTACAATTTTAATTACGAAAGCTGTGGGGAAACACCCAAACAATATGGAGTAAAACTGCTCATATCAGCCGAGTATCAAAACAGAAATTTTTTCTGCCTCTAAAACTGCTAAAAGCTCATGGATTAGGCTAATATTTCGTAATTACTTTCTACATAAAAAAAAGTGTTTTGAAATGATAGCGCACTGCCAAAAACCCATTTTTGATCCAGCTAGGACACATTTAAGTGACACTAATATGTCACTTTAATTATCTACGTTTACACACTACCGCCTTCAAAATAGTTCTCTTACACAGCAATACAGCACTGCGAGCGTTCCTGCCACTTCTGGGATGTGTCCTGGACGTTTTCTTCATGAAGAGACTCAAGCAACTTTGCAACCCCCACTGAATCTCCAGGAGGTGCAAAAACGACGATCTTTGAGCTGGATCTTCATCTTCAGGGAAAGAGCGAAGTCTGCACAAGCCAAAGCTGGCGAATAAGATTGGCACANCCTCTAAAACTGCTAAAAGCTCATGGATTAGGCTAATATTTCGTAATTACTTTCTACATAAAAAAAAGTGTTTTGATCCAGCTAGGACACATTTAAGTGACACTAATATGTCACTTTAATTATCTACGTTTACACACTACCGCCTTCAAAATAGTTCTCTTACACAGCAATACAGCGCTGCGAGCGTTCCTGCCACTTCTGGGATGTGTCCTGGACGTTTTCTTCATGAAGAGATTCAAGCAACTTTGCAACCCCCACTGAATCTCCAGGAGGTGCAAAAACGACAAGCTTTGAGCTGGATCTTCATCTTCAGGGAAAGAGCGAAGTCTGCACAAGCCAAAGCTGGCGAATAAGATTGGCACANGCTTTGAGCTGGATCTTCATCTTCAGGGAAAGAGCGAAGTCTGCACAAGCCAAAGCTGGCGAATAAGATTGGCACAGAAGCACGGCCATGTTGTTTCCGGCTGGAAACTCACGTGTGAAGAGAGCTCGGTGACACGGTGCATTCTCGTCGAGGAGCATCCAGTTTCTTGCCTGCCACAAATCAGGACGCTTTCGCCGATACTCGTTTCTGTAGAAGACACTGTTAATGGTCTGGAGCCTGGAGATGAATTCTTGATGCACAATGCTGCGAATGTCTAATAAAACTGTGAACATGCTCTTGCGCTAGCTGCGGACCAGTATCGCATTTTCCGGTCATGGAGATGATGAGCTCTGACACTGTGGAGAATGTCGCTTTGTCTCCGGGTCGTACCCGTGAGTCCACGTTTCGCCACCGGAAATGCTCCAACATTGCCGAGATCCAGCGCGAATCGCAGGAGGTGCTTGGCGTTCTTCGAGAATAAGACGTCCAGGACACATCCCAGAAGTGGCAGGAACGCTCGGGGCGCCATATTGCTGTGCAAGGGAACTATTTCGAAGGCTATCGTGTGTACACGTAGATAAATAAAATACTTTATAGTAAACAGAGCTAGTCTTGAAACTTTTTGATACAACCTCGTACATGCATTCTNCGTAGATAAATAAAATACTTTATAGTAAACAGAGCTAGTCTTGAAACTTTTTGATACAACCTCGTACATGCATTCTTATAGTATGTCGGGAACCAAAGTTGAAGGGCTAAACAGAAGACGAACATCAGTCTACCTCGTTTCCAGTCTATGGTACTCACACTCGTCGTCAACATACCATTTTCAGAGCTTTCTGTATGTATTCATGACGTTGGTTACATACTGCAGGGGAAACAATTACACCAAAAATCCGCAAGCTGTTGAAGACATAAAATAAGAAAAATTACTGAAAAAAATTAATTGCTCGCAGTTTTCTCTTCTATTGCGGCCGTCATAATATTTGATTTTTAGTATTGTAAATCAAAGAACAGGAATTTTCTTTATTGTCAAAACTGTGGCAGCACTTCGAGCCTACTGTTCATGCGCGGGAGCAGAAACTGCGATGAACATAGGAAAGATTCACGAGAGCCTGTGAATCAACGAGGCCATGGTTACTGGACAAGCGTGTTTTCACCCTGCATTTTCTTTTACTCACTATCCCAAATTATAAGTTTTTCACGGCTAGCTGAAGAGTTTTGAAATCAACCTTTGAAAAATGTCACTGCCAATACCTGCATATATTTTAATGAGCACACTGACTGGCATGCACTTCGTAAAGTCGGTAAAGACGGAGGGAAAGTAGTTCCACGTCTTAAAACTGAACTAAAAGTGTTAGTAAAACATTCGTTGATATTGAAATTACTTATTTTGCTTTCTATTTTTATTGCAAATAAACGTAAAATTGAGCAAATTTGTAAAATATTTACTTTCATAATAATTTTACAGTTTCACTTGACCTACGCATGAAGAGAGTAGTCAGGCCGATGTCAATGTTAATTTTACATATGGAAAAAGATTACATGAAGTAGATCTTAAGTAGGGCTTTCAAAAGTACTCAGTTTTCCGTGAACAGCCTACAACAGAATCTCCTAGATGAAACTAGGATAGAGTGTTAATACAAAGACGTCCGGAACACCCCTCTTCTGCACCCTAGTTGTCGACACAGAGGGATCGAACCGAAAGTAGAATATCAGTTAATTAGTCAATTAGTGCCTATATATAATGACATAGATATAAAGTAGAATTGATTCTGGGAAGTTTGGGCTGAGCTGAGAGATTTCAGCGGCTCTTAACAACGAGGTCATAAGAGTCGATGAGGGTGAACTTGGTGAGAATGGAGCGGCGCCGGAATACAAGGGCGGGGAATGGGAGAACCCCGAGAAAACCCGCTGATCAGCGGCATCGCCCGGCGCGATTCCCAATTGCGATAATTCGGGAGTGAGCTAGCCGGGGATTGAACCCGGTTCGCCTTGGTGGGAGGTGAGTAGTCAAACCGCTCAGCCACCGCGACCCCCGGGATGTTTGGGGAGCTGGGTGGATGGCAGGTTAACCGCGCCACGCCACTACTCCAGACTACCTAGTTTTAGATGTAACAGAATAAAGTCAATGAGGTGGAGAAGTGACATGGACCGAATAGCAAGCCAACGACCAGAAGAAAGAAAGAGGAAACTAACAAGCAAAGAAATGAAAACTCTTACACCTCACATTACCACGGTGCGGGGGTGATAAGAAAGCGTGACCAGGATTGGTTGGCCATGTAAAAAAGTGCGAATACGTTTTTTTTTTTATGGTTCAATCTTACCTAATTTTACCTAAATCAAACTGTGTTTTTGCGGGTTAAAATAGCCTGGGATAGTTGGTGAATAAGCGAGTTATGTTCGATAGTCACGTACGAGGACACTGCATGCCAGTTCAGAGCCCTGCGCGTAGCGGCGATGATGCTCTTGTAGAGCGTGCTAGTGTAACCCTTATAGCTCCCACTCTTCTCGGCCAAAAAAGGAGTAAGATGATGCAGNAACTAACAAGCAAAGAAATGAAAACTCTTACACCTCACATTACCACGGTGCGGGGGTGATAAGAAAGCGTGACCAGCATTGGTTGGCCATGTAAAAAGTGCGAATACGTTTTTTTTTAATGGTTCAATCTTACCTAATTTTACCTAAATCAAACTGTGTTTTTGCGGGTTAAAATAGCCTGGGATAGTTGGTGAATAAGCGAGTTATGTTCGATAGTCACGTACGAGGACACTGCATGCCAGTTCAGAGCCCTGTGCGTAGCGGCGATGACGCTCTTGTAGAGCGTGCTAGTGTAACCCTTATAGCTCCCACTCTTCTCGGCCAAAAAAGGAGTAAGATGATGCAGGCAGGCGGGCCTCTTAATAAGCAAAGTCTGATTTCCAGCGCATTTATAAAGTTTTATAACTACTAGTTCGCAGCTGTTCAGCCTGTCCCCGTACAGACTCCCTAGAAACGATGCACATTCACACCCGCGCCTAGAGGACCCGAACCCTCGTACGAAAGAAACCTGGCAGACGTCACCGAATGCATGTGGGATTAATTCGAGGTGCTCCAATTCCCTCCATTGACTGCATTCCACCGCTTCACCATCAAAGAATCTTTTTTCGTGAAATGCGGTGATTCCTGTGACCAAGCTGCTTAAACACTTTTCTGAACACGATTTACGGGTTTCGCATTCTAGGTGAGTCACAAATGAGTCCCTCGTTTGTACATGTAAGTTTTGATTAATCAAGTATGTAAACTTTCTATTGATTAGNTGCCTCGTTTGTACATGTAAGTTTGGATTAATCAAGTATGTAAACTTTCTATTGATTAGCCTCCAGGCTTGAAGATGGGATGTCAGGGATCTCCCTAGTTGTCATGTAAGTCTCATTGTAAGCAGTTGTGTCTATCATAATTTTTAAAAAATAGAATATTTCAATGTAAATCCTTTTTTTACACGACAGAAATTAGAGGCGATTTTAATTGCTAGTTTATGAATTTGGTTATTAAAACACAAATGTGGGTGAAGTGTCAGTGAGTAAAAATAGCTGTAGGTAGCCCTCCGTTTACTAAATTCATTCTTCTGTAAAACAGTGTTTAAAACTATAGCGGCAATGCTGCGTATTTTCTGAACAGATTGCTGTATTCAAACCCCATAGNATGTAAAACAGTGTTTAAAACTATAGCGGCAATGCTGCGTATTTTCTGAACAGATTGCTGTATTCAAACCCCATAGTGACCGCTTATAATTCTGAGGAAAGAGAGCACACGCAAAGCTTGTTTATGCTATTTGCACAGCCGGTGCAATGCTTCCTTATAGCCGGGCGTTGCCTTGGAGCGTCAAGTGGAAAATAGATAGGAAAGGACTCAGTTTCATGCTGTGCCTTTACGGTCGATGGTCGCTTACGGATCCGAATTTAAAAAAAGTGCTGTAACCTCAATGCGTGCAGTCCACGCCGTAAGGTGCTCCCTGCTTAAAGAGTGTATTTGTCTCATGTACTGTTAACTGGATTTTCCTGCGAATTGCATATTTTATCATGATATTTGCATTGCAAATGAGTTCAAGCTATCGAGGGAGTAGGTTTGCGTTTTCTTACTCTGGAGCTGGCTCTTTTAGAATCGCCGGTGCTTGCTTCGTCGTTACAGTATTGCAGTTTCTTGCTTCGGTTGCTCGTCGGAGCATCTTTCGTTACCAGGGCGTAATTTCCAACCAGTATTCTGCGATAGCTCCGCTTTTCTTCTGTAACAGCACAGCGCGCCTTCCTTCGCCGGCCTTTATACCCTCCGCTTGCTTGCTGTTATCTGCCGCGCAAGCGACACGCAAAATACCACGTCTACTTGGTAAATAGCGCGTAACTTATACCTCGGTACTCTCTCCAAACCTGCCCCCTCCCGGCGGCCGCTCCGGCGGCCGGTTTAGCGTAGCGGCTAGAGCGCTCAAACCTCCCCCACCCCTACACTTTGCCAATCTAGGAGAACCGGGTCTATTCCCGACAGGGACACTCCCAGATTTTCGCACGTGGGGATCGCGCCGGATGTTTTCAGAATCGGTTGTAGCTCTTAATTTTTATACAGAAACTTTAGAGTTTTCTTTAGATACGCGTCATATTTTTATCTCTAATAGCATCTCCAGTAGCAACCCACGTTGGCTGAACGTTCGCGCTTGGTTGGAGAGGTTGGCTATATGTTGGGCTGGAGCTCACACATCAATACAATGTTGGGCCAACGGAAAATGCCAACAAAAGTTCCCTACCACAAAATGTTTTGAGGTTATATAGCACTCTCCAGACGATTATGCCACTAAATCAGAAAATGCCATTACTTATCGCAAGTGTATTATTTTTAATTTTTAATGGTTTATTGATGGTTGGTAACAAGTTGGTAAACATGCTGTTGGTAACAGGTGTGTATTTTTCTGTTGGGCCAACATTCGGCATGCAACATTTTATGTAAAGATATGGAACAACCATTTTGAATGTAAACAGTGATACTTTCTTGAATTTTATAAAATATGAAAACTCTTCATGACCTGAGATATTTATATTTAAAATATATTTAATATGTTACATGTCGTGCCAATTTTGGGAACACAACGGCTGGTAATTGGTACCAATTGTCAAGTTGGGCCAACATTGTGTAACCAACATTATGCCAACTATGGTAATTGCCATATTTATGATTACATAACACTTCAATTTCCTTGATTGTTTTAAAACAATGGTTTAACACACAAACTATGCCTTATTTAAAAATTGACTTCGTTCGTGATGTGTTGGTTACTTGGAAAACTTACTGATGGCATTTGGTATGTAAAATTTTGTTGAACTAACATTGTGTAACCAACATTATGCCAACAAAAGTAATTGCCATATTTATGCTGAAATAACACTACAATTCGGCATGATAGTTTAAAAGCAACGTTTTTAACACACAAACCATGACTTATTTAAAATTTGCTTTGTTGGTGGTGTATTGGTTTTTTCTTGGAAAACATACTGTCGACATTTGATATGTAAACTTTTGTTGGGCTAACATAAATTCACTAACAGAAAATAATGATTTTATTTGAAAAAATATTAGTTTTCACAGCATATGATGACTTACGAAATGTAATTTTTCCTTAAAATGTGTTTTGTTCATCGAGTGTTGAGACAATGTTGTGAACATAACAGTTAATGATGGGTATTTTTTGTTACGTTCAGACAGCACTGTATTGCAGACATTATGCCAAAGTGCGATATTATTAATATTTCCTAAATAAAATCATACATGATTAATTTTATTTGTTAAATGGTTCAGGTGGTCAGCAGAGAGATTCTTTTAAAATAAACTGTTTGTTGTTGAATATATATTGGTTATTAATTGGTATGTTTTGAATTCAGTTCCAAAATAGTAAAATCTGACTGAAATACATTTAAACAATCTAACAAAATATATTTAAATGAATTAGTTTAGTGTATTCTTATTACCACAGCTACTATAAGAAATCACAGTAGTTAAATGGATGAGACATCGGGCTGTTAATCTGAAACGTGCGAGTTCTAATGCAACGTCAAACAAGGGAATTTTCATACCACATACCATAATATGAAGTAAAATGTGATTAATACTAACAAAGCGAACATTCATAATGTTATTTTTAGTTAGTGGATCAAATTTATTTTTTAAAAAAAGGGAACCAACGTTGGCAGAATATTGTTCATTGGTTGGCATTTTTTATGCAATAACACATATTGCCAACACATTACCATGATCGCAACATGTTTGTGTATATTTGATTGTTAAATGATCGTGTGAATGCCTTCACGAAAGAAAAACACACTACTATTGAAAGTGTGCACACAAGCATAACATTATGTTGGGCAAATGTATTATAGTTGGCAAGCAACGTTGGGCCAACGTACGCCAACGTGACATTTCGGTGTTGGGCAGACTTAATATACCAACGTTGGCACAACCAAATTCTGCTTCTAGGTGTACCATGGAAATGTACTTCAACTCACGTTCGGGCGAGTCGCCTACGGAAAGAGAGCAAGCAAGTTGGGCTACTTGCGCGCACTGGCGATAAGGCAAGTGGTGAGTGAGCAAGAGTCGACTTTAAAGCTTACGCGTTTTGACGCCTCGAATGCGAACTTCTCCACTCAACTTCTCCACCTCCAGCTCTTCAAATCGTACGTACACGACCCAACTGTAAATCTCATTCATATTTAACTGTGATGATTCACGACTTAGTGGTGCAACATGCTCACGGTTGACACATTTAATACACACTCATTTGCAAACAAAATATTTGATCACCATGACCGAATCGCGCGAGTACAGTGAAGATTGGCACACAATATCTGCATATCCCGGCATGTGCCCCAATTGCGTTTGATGATGTTCGCTTGCGCGGATGTGCTGCTAGGGACATAAATGTCCCTCCAACTTTCATAGCTGCAAGACACCTAACAAGGCCTTAGTAGCAATGTGAGCCACAGAGCCAAGTTCAGTGAACACGCAGCATGCCCCGACGGTGCATTAGACAAGACTCTGCCCAGGTGGATGAGTTTGAGATAGGCAGCATCTTCGGCGTGCGAGAGGCAGGTTGGACGTTTCGGAGCATTGCTCGCCACTTTAACTGTTCTGCCAACACTGTGAGTCGGTGATGGATGCAGTAGGAACAAGAGGGTACACACGCCCATCGAGAAGGCTTGGGTCGCCCCCCGGTGGACCACCGGCAGGGAGGATCGTTTCATCGCGCGACTCCACGGGCGTCGCCCCTCATAACGCCCTCTGATGCAGGCACTTTCAACACGTACCACCGGGCTGGGTCGTTGATAGCAGTGACCTCGGGGAGTCAAGCGGCGGATCACCACTACACACTATATCTGCATGGAATCATCTTACTGAAACAGGAGTTAATGAGATGTTACGTACCGGGAAATCAGCGGAATTCATTGAGGTTTCAGAATAAGACCAGTGTATTTCACTATAAATTAGTATAAATCTCTATTAAATCAGTGAATACCAGCAACTAAAATAGCATGAGTGGAATTCCACTGATTACAGTGAAGCAATTTCAACAGATTTGCAGTCAAATTCGTCGATATGAAGCTGTTTCAACAATTTCGATTCTAGAGTGTAGCCACTGCATAAATATGTCGATGTTAATGTGCCACGTGTTGGCAGAATACGAAATAAAAAGAAACAAGATACTCTATAGAGTTTTCGGAATTTTGCAACTATCACTGAGTTAACTATAAATCTACTCGACGTCAATTTGTGTGTTGTTCCTCGAAGCTCCGAGTTAAACTTCTCGCGTCCTTCTTCGGCTTCCATCACAGCGAACCGGCCCGCAAGGCGATGATGAAGACTATGCACAACTTAAAATTATTACTTTCCATTTGTGATTCTGGATTCCTGACGTGTTGAAGCTCTACCGGCTTATCTGATGTGTTCCCACGAGAGAAGTGACGGAATGGGACGAGATTAAATTCCGCGATGCTTATCTTTGCAAAGCCTGCGTGGTGCTGTTTTCGCCCGCAGGCCAGAGACGGCAAGTATAAAAATGCCGACTCACAGGCACGTCGGAATAAATGGAAATAATTACACGCGTGGGCTTAGAGGTTCATAGGGAAACGTCTGGCAACACATCGAGGATAATTCGCTTATCATATTGCAAGAAAGCAGTTCCATAAACTCGTATCCCTCAAGTCTCAGTGATTTTTTTTACCCGAAACTATGATGATGTGTGTTTTTTTTAGTAAGTAAATAAACGTAAAAACCGTGGCTATACATAAATTCTGTCAGGTTTTATCAGTTCCCTTCAGCTTCTTTTTACGCCTTTCAGCGGCTATGTTTATTTAATAACTAACTCGAGTTTCACCTTAGCATAACCAGTTCTGACGCACTTTTCAAGAGTTATGGGTGTATAGGGTAATCGAAATCGCGATGCTATGTGAGCATCGAGGAGTCATAAGCTCACTTTTCCATCGATTGGAACCGTAGTTAAATTAAATTAATACTTCCGCCCTTCTGTGGCTTTTTTTTATTGTTGTATATTAATTCTTCCCGCTTAACAGATGTAAGCAAATCGAAAAAGAAAAGGGGGGGAGGCAATTTACTTACTGAATCAGCGTGCACTTGTTTCATTAAACGACGTGCACATATAAATGGCTTACCGGGATTCAAACCCAGAATCCAAAAAGGCAATGCTCCTCGCCAAGATGGCATACTGTTGGTCGAAGAACAACTTTAATCAGAAAAATTATATATTTTTTATCATTCTCGTGTATAATATTTCGAGAGAAAATTTAAACTTGGCTCCTCCAACATAGTCGCTTAGGGTAGGCCAGGTTATTTTTATTAAGAAGCAGGTTTTGATTGGGCTGTGTTTGTGCGAGTGTGAATAGGTGATAAGTTAGATATTCGTATCGAATGGGTATTGGTTTGTGTAACAGCCTCACGCAAATCAATATTGCCGTCAACCAATCTTTATTATGTCTAAAATAATTTCGTACATTGACCCCACGTTAAACGGCCAATGTACAAACAGTGTTTTGTCGAGTGTATAAAAGTTAAAAACAAAATAACCTTTTTTCGGTTAACCACAGAAATGCTTGAGACAACAGAATCTCAATTACTATATGTTGCCACCGTACAGAACCGATGGTAACAGCACAATTTCTCCAGTTGTATAATCAGTGGTATCCTTAAAATTAAAATTAATTTAATAGCCCCTACTTGACAACTACCTGCCTACACACAAAATACGTTAGAGACGTATTTTTTTTTTTTTTCGAAAATACATCTTACTGAGAAATTGTGCAGAAAATGTAGCATCTTTGTATGTATATGACTGGATGATGCGTTTCTGACAGAGACGAATCACGGACCGGCAGTGCCATAGCAGCGGAAATTTCACTTGGCCGAAGGGCAGCCAGGAACGACAGGCAAGTTATAGCACAGCACGATGTAGCTTAAACAAGTGGTCATATAGTCTCGCGGTAATCAGCGTTCTACACAGGCAAACATTTTCTGTACTGTTAAAAATTAAGTTGCTGGGGAGTTTTATGCTAAAACATTTCCGTGAAACATTACGAAAGTAGTTTCTAATTTTGAATGTGGTAACAATACTGAGTAAACAGAGTTAATAGACAGTGAAGTTTAAAATTATTAACTATAAAATTAGGAATTAAAACAGACCACGGAGAATTTATTTTATTTTGCCAACAGTTGCACGAATTCTCCTGAAACATAAAATATAACACATAATAAATAAAGACGTGAAAAATTCGCTTGTCTTCGCAGTTTTATGGGCTGTTCACAGTGAACTGAGAACTTTTGTAATCCCCGCATAAGATCTATTTGTGTGCATACTGTGTATTTTTATGCAATTAAAAAACAGAAAGAAAATGAAATATTTTCAATGTTCACGAATATTTACCTAACACTGTTAATTCAATACGAACACGTGGAACTACTTTCTCTCCATCGTTACGGATTCCACTGGGCGCAATCTCTAGTCAGTTTGTCCGTTAAAATATATGCAGGTAGGGGCAGTGATATTTTTCAAAGGTTTATTTCGAAAGTTCTTAATTAATCGTGAAAAACCTATATGTACACGCACGCAGCTATCAACTGCTTGTAGGTTGTCTGCTATCACGGTAAAAAGTGGCATATTTATTGAAGGGTCAGGGATTTTCATGAGGTATCATATAAGGTGTAAAACCAATTAGAAACTTAAAATAAACCTAGAAGGTTTGTAATGGAGTGGAGAGATTTGGCTGTTATTAACAACAAGGTCTTGAGAGTCGATGAGGGTGAAGCGAGGTGGGTACGGAGCAGCGCCGGAATGCGAGGGGGGAGGGGGTAAACTGGAGCATCTGTGCTAGAATTAAGCTGAATACGTCGGCCATCTTCTTTCCTCTGTCGTTCATAAAGTCTTTATATAAATACTGTTACCACGCATTCGAAAGACAATCATAGCGACACTTTGAGTTACAAAATACAATTTCGCCTAGTAAAGACAGTTACGCGGTAACTGTCTTTATATAGTTAGTAAAAAGTTACAGAATGGAGAACCAAGTCTCTATCGGCGGTCTCCAGCCTGAAGACCCCATACACAGAGGAAAAAATATGGTTGTAGGATCCTTCAAGACTGTCAAAATAATTATTGTTGTCTGATGGATTGTAGGTATCATGTAAATATTGTTAACGTATATAGTAATACCAACAGAACTGTTTGTTGTATTCCTGCCAGTGATTTTATTTGCTACTGTGCGTATGATTGCTACAATAGAGCGCTCTGTTCCTACTACAAAACAGATAGTACCTCCAGCAAAACAATTTCAACAATATCTGGATTGTTTCCCCAACAACTGTGACTGCAATAACGTAGTAGAATATTCTGCGGCCAGTGCTGAACAGTTCGGTAATCGGGTTCGGTTATTACAATCACATTTGTTGTGGGAATAATTCAAAAATTATTTCGGGGTACTATCTGTTTTGTAGTAGGAACGTGGTGTTCTGCTGTAGCAATCACGTATACAGTAGCAGATACAATCACAGATAGGAACACAACAAACAGTTATGTTCCGTATTACTATGCAGATTGATTATAAAGTCCCTATCCATTTGTGGTAATGGCTAATATATCTTGTTTCAGCTTTAGGTGTTTAGAATGTTCACCATTGAAGAGAGGATAGCCGTGTTCCGTGCTCGTCTGAGAGGACTAACGCACAATGCGGCGAGAGCTGATTTCACTCGAAGATTTAGGAAACCTGGCCCCACAAATGTGAGCATTCGCCATCTTGTCAACAAATTCAATAGCACAGGGAGTGTTACGGATGAAGAGCGTTTAGGCAGGCCATCGATACCTGAAGACACCATGCAACGGATTCAGGAAGCCATTGAACGAGGCTCTCGTGCATCTACTCTGCGTCTCAGTCGTAAGTTTGATGTTCCACGATCCACTGTGTAGAAGATTTTACACTCCCTGTGTGATTTAATCTGTTGACGAGATGGCAAATGTTAACATTTGTGGGGCAAGTTTTCCTAAATCTTCGTGGGAAATCCGCTACTGCACCGTGCGTTAGTCCTCTCACACAAACACGGAACACGACTGCCCTCTCTTCAATGGTGAACATTCTCAATACCTAAAACAAAAACAAGTTATATTAGCGATTACCACAAATGGATAGCGGCTTTGTGAGCACTCTGTATATCTTAAAAATATTTATATGGTATCTACAACCCATCAGATGGCAATCCCTATTATAACAGTCTGAATAGTTCCTACCGCCATTTTACTGCCCGGTGTATCTGCGTGTGGTCCTACCCACGTGGAGTGCATCCATCTTCGACGGGGTGGCGTATGTGGACGCAACTCCTCAGTTCTCCTTCCTGGTCGTTCACAGGTAGCGTAATGCCTGTAATACACTCGAAACCGCACGTTCGCTCCCTTACTCCGCGGTTAGGACCCGCGTAAAAACCCCTCCGGGACCCGAATGGCAGTTGTAAGCCACCCCTCGTCATTAGCATGTTTTAGCGTGGCTAGTGGCCTCCGTGGCACCAGCAATTTGCGATGCAAACTGTCGACGCTCGCATGGGAACTGTCGCGCGCGCGAACGGGATGGCTTGCAGTTTGCCACGCACCGCTGGCCGCGCGCATTACCATAATGTCTGCCTCGCTCGGAGCCCGCAGCTGCTGCTGTTGTCCCTGGATTACATGCCGGTGTGTGCATGCGTACCGGCCGTCCACATTATGCGAGTCGCTCCGCTGTCAGTCGCTTGTATCATGTGATCAAGTAGTAGGCTGGGTCACTGCTTATTACAGAGAAAGGGAAGACAATCATGCTTCTATAGGCTTTTCACGGTTAACTGAGCACTTTTGAAATTAACCTTTGAAAAATGTGACTGCCCCTAGCTGCATATATTTTAACGGGCGCACTGACTGGCATGCGCCCAGTACAGTTGTTAATGGCGGAGAGAAAGTAGTTCCCTACATGCCGTTTAACTGAAAGTCTTAGGTAGACATTTGGGAATACTGAAATCATTATTTTGCGTGTTGGTTTTTTAATGCACGTATTAGCAAATTTGCAAACTATTTACTTTTATAATAATTTCACAGTTTTACTTGACCGACACGTGAATAAAGCGGTAATGCCTATGGCAATGTTAATTATGGATATGGTTGAAGAATACACAACGTGCAAACAAGTAGATCTTAAGCAGAGCTTTCAAAAGTGCTCAATGTACGATGAGCAGCATTTACGTAAGCCTATTTCGCTTGCAATTGTGGAGTTCGCGTAACTGATCCTTGTACAGCGTTACAGCGTCGTTTAAAACCATGAATTTCTATTTTTTTTTAATTTGTAATCGTGTTTATAATATAAAATATTTCACACGACTTAGAAATACTCTTTTGATTACTCCACACACATTAGGGCCCGCTTGCATGGATTAGAACAATATTACTGTTAATACACACATGAAAATGTGATACGCATCTGCACAGAACATTGCTGCACACTTTACACTAGAAATATGATAGGGCACCACTTGAAGGCTCATAAGGAGGCCGCGGTGGTGTAGTGGTCATGGTATTCGCCTCCCACCTAGGCGAACTAGGTTAGATTCCCGGCGGGGTCACTCCCGGACTTCCGCATGTGGGAATCGTGCCGGACGATGCCGCTGGTCGGCGGGCTTTCTCGGGGATCTCCAATTTCCCCCGCCTTTGCATTCGGGCGCTGCTCCATACTCACTTCACTGCACCCTTATTGGCTCCCAAGACCTCGTTGTTAAGAGCCACCCAAATCTCTCCATTCAACTTAAAGACCCACAGATACACACAGCATTACGAGAAGACTACACATCGATTGAGTCAATTGCAACGAACTTACCCTTAATTTTTAATTTAATTATCTGGTGATTTACACTCTATTAACAAGTGTATCATTACGGACGCTTTTTTTTAACTAACTTTCACAAACTGACTAATAAAATTAATTAAATGCAATTTATTTTATTAGTTTGCTTCGATAATACATATTTCGGTTTAAGGTAAATATGGAACATTTTTAAATTCTCGAAAATGACCATGTATCGTGAAAAATATATGACTGCTGATAAAACAATATAACATGGCAACTACGTTGGACTCCTTTAGCATATTTTCGTACTACTAATATGTTAAAACATTAACAGTCCCTTTCATCTAAGTCTTCTTGTAAAAACGTTTAATTTTAAGGCCTTGCGTTATTTGTTTTCTTATCATTTCTTCGTGTCATGCTCACCACACTCCGCAGTATCTTGTTTTGATAACTCATATTCTTGAAACAGACTTTAATAACCTAAAGATAGCACGTAATGATCAAGGAGAAAAATGAAAGCGAGGAATGATACTTCGCTGTTTCAGAATTTTCAGTGATTCAGTTGCAGCGATACAGTGTCATTTTATCGCGTAGTAATAAAAGAGAAATTTATGCTGCACGTCTGTCGACAGAATTAAATATTCTGCACTGATGCTTTCATACCTAAAAATTATTGTGAAGACACCTGTTTCAACCAGTGCATACAGTGATTGGAACAGACTGTCTAATTTGCCCCAATGGAAGACGGCCGTAAATCATTTATCGCCTAAATTACAATTGTATTGTGATACAACAATGAACATGTACTTATTATTTATACTGTACATGTAGGAGAACGAAATTTTCTGTTTTTGTCAGTATAATAATAGGAAGAAAATAATTTTCTATACTTATAAGAGCCATTTCGTCAATGTCCGTGTTGTTATAGCTATTCACTCCTTTCACTTTACTGACTTGCTCCTCAATAAAATGTGTTAAGTCTGCTCGACCATCTCGTTTGTTTGCTACCTGCTCGAGTTCACTACGTCTCGAAGCTGTTTCTGCATCGCTTTAAAATTCCAACATAATATTTTGCTATAACATGTCTGTCGATGTTCAAGGCTGGATTTTGCACGAAGTAGCTGAAACATGTCTTATAAGTAGGGCCATATGTATTTGCGTGCAGATGTAGAACAGCGGTCGCCGTAAGGTTTATTCAAGAAATCTGCATTAGCGAGAGAGCAAGTTTCTTGTCATTTGGATGTATTACGGTATAGGCGGTTACCAGTCAACTGAGCAATTTTGGAAGTCCTGCTTAATATCTACTTACATGAGCATTGTGTATGCATACAACATATTTAAAATTAAAATTGCCATGGGCCTGATGATTTTATTCATGCGTTGGTCAAGTGGAACTGTGAAATTGTTTTAAAAGTCAATAATTTACAAATATGCAAATTATTTACACTTGTGTGCATTAAAAAACAGAAGGCAAAGGAAATAATTTCAGTATTCACAAATATTTTTGTAACCTTGTAAATTTAACGTGTAGACGTGGACCTACTTTCTCTCTATCGCTACCAACTTTGCTGGGCGCATGTCAATCAATTTTCCAGTTAAAGTATATGCAGTAAGGCGCAGTGACATTTTTCAAAGGTTGAACTCAAAAGTACTCAAATAACCGTGAACAACCTTTATTCATTATACACTTACGTTTGTGAAAAATGCAACACCAAGAAGGATACATGTGATTGAAATGAACTTTATAACACAGATTAGGTACGTGACAATACACAATTGATTAGGATTACAGAACTGTAGATTATCTCTCTCCTTGGGAATTCAGTATGGTGTGAAGCCCCCACGTGCTGAAATCAGAGCCTCTAAAAGTCGTGGCATGGAATCAAAGAGGACCTGGATATGATTCTGGAGAATCTCCCTCCACGCGGTTTGTATGCGAGTCCACAAAGCATCAACAGTGGTAGCTGGAGGATCTTGGCGAACAAGTCGCCGACCAACCATATCCCAGACATGTTCGTTGGGTGACATGTCAGGCGAACGTGCAGGACAGGGAAACAGTGGTACCCGTCGTTAATTGATGAATGTGAGAGAAGATATTTGGACGACTCTTAACAGCGAGGTTTTGAGAGCCGATGAGGGTGATTGAGGTGAGTATGGAGCAGCGCCGGAATGAAAGGGCGGGGGAAACGGAAGATCCCCTAGAAAAACCGCCGACCAGCGGCACCGTCCGGCACGATTCCCACACGCGAAAATCCGGGAGTGACCCGGCCGGGGATTGAACTCGGTTCACCTTGGTGGGAGGCGAGCAAGCTAACCGCTCGGCCACCATGGCCTCGGTCATTGAAGAAGGCTTGCACATTCCTCGCCAAATGTGGCCGGGCATTGTCCTGCCGAAATATGGCATGGGGAGTTGCTTGAAGTCAACTAGCTTATATGTGGCAATATTTTATAACACAAAATTTTAGTAGAATAATATAGTATGTTTTGGCGCAACGGGACCTGCGACCGAAGCTCGGAGCAGTTCATACTCTGTCATTCCGGTCGACCGGGGGCCATATTGTATTCAGGTGAACTTCAGATTAACCTTTGACCTTTTACCCCGGTAACCTTTGACACAAAAAATCAAAAAAATCAAAATCCTAAAAAAATGTATAACAAAATTATTAAAAATTATTTTTCAAATTATTACAAATTATTTTCAAAATTATTACAAATTATTTTTTAAATTATTAAAAATTATTTTCTAAATTATTACAAATTATTAACATTTATAATTAAAATTTATTAAAAACTTACATTTCCGGGAGTTCCCCCTGCACCATACCTTGTCCAGCATAACCCTCCTTGAGTTAATCACTTTGTCATTACCTTTACCTCTCCNCGTATTCATTATGTCAAATGCATTCCACCAGCCATATTGGTTTTTTTCATTTGTCATTTGTTTACCAGGTGATCTATCGATTTAGCTACCAGGTAGCAGCCATATTTTCAAATACATTATATTAATGCAAGGAAACTATGGAGATTATGTTTTTTTATGATTGTTGTCTGAAATAAATATATATATATGATTTCAATTTTTTTTTAAATTTATTTCTCGCTGGTATTGTTGTACCTTGTCCTAGCATGCCTGATTCCCTGTTATAGAGAATATGATATCCTTGGTTTTTTATATCGGTTACTATATGGTGGTACTCTAGTTGAGCACGATAAAAAATAAAGGTTATTATGTGTCAAAATACAATTATTTCAAAGTTAGTACTCAAATATTTCTTGTGTAGGTCCATCTCTGGATGTGCACAAACAACAATATGGCAACAAAGGTATAACGTTGTAGTTAACTATACAGAATTTAAGAATGGATTGCCACCATTATACATTTTATGCAGGTTGGATGCAACAGACATGAAAAAATTCTAATTTTGACCCTGAGACTTGGAGGAAGGGGAAGATGAAGGTCGAGTCGGGCCTGGCCACACCTGCTTCAGTGCAGTATATGGCGAAGAGAGGTCCTACATAAATTTCTACGTGAATGTTGTTGCTCTAATACACCACAGTTAATTTTGTAGTAAATCAAAATTAGGAACTAAATTGATTTCGAGGATTAAAGGTCAAGACCATATGACATAATCAAAGATTTCGGAAGTGATGCAACCCAAGATGGTGGTTCGAGGGGACCGAGTAATCAGCAGGCTACTAAAATTGAGGTGGAATGGCAGAACATGAGTACAATGTAAAATGGTGGGTGGAGCACAGTTGACAAAATTAAGAAGGAATGACAGAGAATGAAAGAAAGGTAACGATGAAAAAAAAAACGAAATAAAAAATGGTGAACAGAGCATGAGAGGATGTTGGTTTCTTCAGCTCGCCTGGTGGCTAAATCGAGAAATTAGCACCACTTAGGTAATGGAAATAGGATACAATATGTCAGGCACACACAGCATCACATAAACTTTAAATTAATGTAAACAAATATAGCTGCCGCCCGGTGGCTAAATTGATAGCTCGCCTGGTGACGAAATCGAAAATTAATACACTAGTACTAACTAGGTGATAACAAAGTAAACAAATGACAAACGAAAAAAAACAATATGGCCGGTTGAGTGCATTTGACAAAATGAGTACAGTTGTGGAGGGAGGGGTTGGATGCCTGCTGATATATAAAACAATGAGAAACTTTGGTGGGAGAGGGAAAGGTCATGATAATGTGATTGTTTGGAGGAGGGTCAGTCGTCTACTGGACATGGTGCTGGGGGAACCTCCCGGAAATGTAAGTTTTTAATACATTTCTAAATAATATTTTAAAAACTTAAAAAAAAAAAAAAAATTTTTAATATTTTATAAATTCTTAGAAAATTTTGAAGAATTTTGTGTTCAAGATTAAAGGTCACATGGTTAAGGCAAAAGTCAAGGTCATCTTTATCTAAGATGACGTTAGTAGTCAGTAATGTAATATGCTCGCTGGTTTTTATGAATTTATTCAATTTTTTTAATTTTTCGAGAGTTTTTGTTTTTAAGGTAACCCAAGTTCTCAGTTATAGGGCCAGGTCATAGGTCAAGGTCAAAGTCACCTTCTTCCAACATGGGGGTTGGGAGATATCATAACATTGTTGCTGGTCGTTCCAATCCCTCGTCCCCTCTAAAGAGAATCCTTAGAAATTTTAATGTTTTAATTTTTTTAAATAAATGTTTTAGTATTTTTTATAGATATTTGGGGATTTTTCAATTTTTTTTATTTTTGGGATTTTTTTTTATATTTGGGTATTTTTGGCTTAAAGTTCAAATGTTATTTGGGGCAAGGTCAAAGGTCGAGGTCAAGGTGACCGACATCCAACATGGCGGTTAAAATGGCTGACATAACCAATATGTCTGAGGGTTAGGTCTGACTCCGATCCTTGATCCTGTGTATCGATTTGGCATACCCTATGCCTATAAAACCAATATGGCCGCCACTGCTCTTCTCTCGAGAAGCGAGCCTCCCAAACCCCCCGAATTTGCTGAAAATTGCCTTTCTCCGGCTCGGCTGGGGGATAATCGATTTTTTGAGGAGAAAAAGGGAAATTTTGAGGGAAAAAGGAAAATTTTGAGGGGAAAGAGAAATTCCAAGATTTGGTGGAAAGCTCCGGCTCCGGTCCTAGGTCCCAATGTGCCAAATCCGCCATACTCATTCTACTCGGGGAAAACGGCGGATCCCCGACAAAATCCGCGGACCAGCGGCATCGTCCGGCACTATTCCCAAATGCGAATATCTAGAGTGAACCCGCCGGGGATTGAACCCGGTTCGCCTGGTGGGAGGCGAGCAGTCTAGCCTCTCAGCCACCGTGGCCCCTAAAGTTTGAAAGTGCCTAGTTATAGGCACTGTGTCGTTATATTACTAAACAACTCCCTGTTCAGTGGCGACTGTTCCCTTGACGTCATCTCCTCGCCAGTTCCGCAGGAGATGGGTGAACGTCAAAACTCTGATGTATTGCGACCTGTTCAATCGTGTGTGTGCGAGTACCAGACGTTACGGACTGTATGCCCCGCACAGATTATTTCTAACAGTCGCTCAGCACTCACGTTATTTATTTCTGTGCGTTAGTGCTGCACATATATGGTTGATATGTAGCCATCTGTCACTGTTGGTAAATTAGTGTTGTTTGATAAAATGATGATGCAGTACTTCTAGCTTGACAGTTTCAAGTGTGACTTCCTAAAAAATACTGCCTAATTACACACATTTTAAAATGTTAAGTCTAATGTGCCTCATCATGTAAAAACAATACGGCTGCTGTGATTCTAAGTGGAAGTAATTAAGAGTGGCGCAAATGTTTTGAATGAATAGTGCACTATAACTTTTAAAAAAATAGTTGTTTGTCCCCCTCGGGATATTTTTTTTTACTACTTGCAAAGATACCTCACAAGAGCTCTACTTTAATTAGACAAAAAGCGTAAAATGAGCTCGCTATTACCGATGCGAGCCACTTTCCTTTCCCGTGCCTCGCGGTAGTAGTTGCTAAAAGCTTTAATACGTGCAATAAGTCTAAACTGGTCAACTAATACCGTTCAGTTTGCATATTACGATTCAATTACTGCGTCGTTAAACACATGACTAGAAGCGGTCTAGCGTTTATTTTTATTTTTTATTTTTTTTTAAGTTTAGCGCGATTTTCCGACGTGGAAGATGGTGAATTACGAGCTCAAAGAAGGAAAAAAACTTAAACCACTACGTAATTATGTGAGCAGTGCAATTATGGCAGCTTTGCATGAGCCAAAGGCGAAGTATAGCTGAAAGGCACTAAGGAAATTTTTATGGGACCGTTTGTTCGGGAACAAATATACGCGAATACAAGTAACTGTAAGAATTATACTGCCCCTGTCTCTAGTTAAGGTATAAATTAAGTTAATTGCTTTTCACAGATAATAAACCACTATTAAGCCCACTGCCGACTGCTGAAACTTACAAGCCAGTCCGAAGGATAATGTAAGAGCTGTCCTACACAACCGTTTGTAAAAACTTTCCAAAGTGTAATATTTTTCTATGTAATTTTTTAAAATTATTGTACTATTACTTAGATATAAGAGAAACCCATCGGAGGATATGCGTGGCTTGTAACATTTTCAACTGTTATTTAAAGAGGATAATTATCCAAGTCCGTAAATAAACATTTCTTGAAATTCTCTCTGCCGGTATCATTCTGGATTCATATCCCGTGACTTCTAAACTAACTCATTGGGATCAATGTAGTTAAAAAGCAGCGCAATAACCAAACTCTATAAATATAGGTCTTCGAAAGTGTGGCAAGAGTTCTCGGATAAGAGAAATCACAAAGCAGTGGACGCCTTGACGGTACGGTGTTCAAGAGTAATTAATTACATGATGCTTGTCAACACGGAAACGTTTCATCTTGTTTATGTATTTTTTACTGCTCATTAACGTCACGTGCATCATCGGTACCGGGTAGACTCGAACCCACGACCCTACAGTTGGTGAACAGTCGTGACGGCCAAATACTCTTAAGAGACTAACGCAGGATAGCGCCACAAAAGCGTTACGTGCATGAGTGCTATAAATAACCCAGAGACAAGAGGCGACAATTCAGTTAGTCTTTGACGGTATTTTTTTTTTATAAAGTGCGTGTAGTTACTATTTATCGACACTTTCTTTGTTTGTGAATTTGTATTTGATATTACATTTTTATTTCGTCGTACTTTTGGCCATCATTCCGGAGAAAAATACTTTTAGAAGGAAGTTAATTTTCAGAGTTTTTTACGTTGATTAATTTTTATATTAGTGAATTATATAACTAAGCAGAAGTCCTGCTATACATTGGATGGAATTGGAAACACTGGTGGCTTTCTGGCAGAAATGTGCAAACACTCTGGTAAAATCATCTCCTTACAAATTTCAATTCGCATTTATTTTTCTTCAGCCCACGTAAAGAATAATGTGCTGATGACAAATGGACATTAAGCATTCTAAGGGAACTGCGCAACATTCAATAACCCCATTTATAATTTCGTTATGTATATAAAGCCGAAAATAATACAAAATACAAATTATCGCTGTAATATAGCAGTTGGAATCGCTTGTTTTTTTTATTGCGTTCTGCAAAACTGTGCATAAAGAATGGTTTCTTTTTATTATTAACGTTTGTAGTAAAACCATTTCTTATGCATGAATTTGGAGAGCGCATTAAAACATTGAATTTATATCTTTCATATGACATAAAGATAACTTTTAACGTCGTATTACTTTCACTGGTAAGACTAACAAAGTTAAGCTGTTCAAAAGAGTATTGCTATCGGGTGAATGATTAAGCGAAGTATTTTGAACACACGCCATTGCTTCACTAAGTCGTCACAGAAAACCAAGTCTGAGACGAAACGATCACGGTAAAACGGAAACCTACTGTATTCTTCTGTGTCGTAATCGTTGTACCGTCAGCCTTGCGGCTGTTATTTCATCGTTGTGGCATCCAGTCTTGTGCGAAATTATTTTTTTGTCTTTGCCTCAGTGCTCGTGCCGTAATTGGGCTGTAATTGATTTTGTTTTATATTTTTTTGTTTGTTAATTTGTTTTGTAATTTCGTTTCTTGTTTTCGATTTTTGTTATTGATCTGACAAACTTTCTTGTTGTATTTATTTACGTTTTGTATATATCTTATGACTGCAGCTACTCTAAGCTCGCTTTTCCGTGATTTTTTCGTATCTCATACTTGATTTACTGTGACGACATAGTGAAGTAATGGCGTATGTTCAATACATTTCACTTAATAACTAACGAAGTTATCCTTGAAGGTAATGGGGGACGGGTTGCGTATGCCACTGAAACTCTCGATTTATCCGTCAATTGTCTGAGATTCGCCCTAAGTTCTCGATAGTCGTAACCGCTAAAGGCCATTTTACACTATCAAATATGTGTTATATCCAATTACTTCAATTCAATTTATAGAACTTAACAATTACTTCGTTTGCCTTTCAATTAATTGTATTCAAAAAGTTTTCAAATCTCCTCATGAAAATTTATTAGAAACTTTGTAATGAAACCTGTTTAGAAAATACCAAAAATTAATTATTAGAAGTATCTACGACTCATGCACGACACGAAAATAATTGGTTAAAAGACGACAAATTTTCTTCATATATAGTAATTTTTTTTTTAATATGCGTCCTTATTTTGTAACAAATTTTAATGTGTGCACGCAACTTTATAATAATGATATTACCACCATAAACGTTGTCAAAAAGCTGTGATCGCCGATTTAAATTTTGGATCCAAGAAAATATAGAATATGTTCTAAACGAAAATCTTAAAGGAAAACGAGAAATGCAAGTAATCTGTAGCGAAAATGGCCGCGATTATTACGTTCCTATGACACCATATAGCGTGCAATTAATTTAATTCAATAAAAACTGAACGTAATTTGAGTAAACATTTGATCGTGTGAAATGGCCTTATATCGCGAACTCTATCCGTACACGCCAGCAAAATGGTGTTACTGGCCAGCAACATGTCGTAACGTCTTGCACCATTCAGCGCATGGTGACACTTGCCAACGGGTAGCCCAGCCAATAGATGATATTTTGCAGCACGCAGCAGCCAATCAGACACAAGGCCCGCTCCCAGAGCCTCCGTGGCTAGCCGACGATCGCGAACCGCCACGCCATTTCACTTCTTTGTACTTATATATTCTATGATTGCATCACAGCGTTTCGGCTTCGAATCCCCAGTTTCACGAAAGAAATCACAGATGTGTGGGCTGTTTTAAATGTAAGTTGGTGTTTGTTTAATTTGTTAACCGCCCGCGGTTAGTCTCTCGAAATAAAAGTAGTGACCTCAACCCATAAACGTACACATTAATATTCCATTTCAGTTTTACAAAATATGTATAGTGTTAAAAGTACTTACGAACTTCTTATAACAGCTTACACTTTGGAACCTATGCAGAGGGTTTCAGTAGATCCATGGCACAAGAAGAAACAGTTTATAAAACAGTTTGTGAGCCAATAGCATTTCTCAGGGAAAGGCGCGTTCTGTATTGTCGCTAGTATCTGATCTTGCACACAACTACGGCCATGTTTTTACCCATTCCGCATCATACCAGGCATGAATGAGTATACTCGAGATAATAATTTAAGAGGTTCTGATACCATCAAAAAATTAATCCATCACCACTACTACTTTAAACAGGAGTTTATGCACTGTAAAACTATTTCGTGCTTTTGCAAACAATATGTTGAAAACTAGTTGCAAATGTTTCCGTGTGATAATACGCGAGAATAAGCTGAAAATTTTTAAGTGATTTACTTTAATTTTTTTATGCTAGTTACAAATAATATAACACACGTTTTTACTAAACATTTTATGTTTTATATTATTTACTTCTGAATACTTTCTCATCATGTCTTGTACGGCAACAACAGCTGCGAATATTCTTCGAAAAATTGTAGTACGTGACAAATAAGATTCGTTTCTTGCCGGGCCGTGGTAGCGCAGCAAAGTAAATAATTTTACTATCCACAAATATTTATCAAGCACTTTTAATTCGACGTTCAGACCTGGAACTACCTGCCCTCCGTTGCTACCAACTTCACTGGGGACAAGTTCAGACTGTGATGGCAGCCATGCAGTAAACAAAATACCTCTACCCGAAAGCGTACGAGACTATAGAGTCTATAATGACACCATTGTACAGCGCGAAGTAGTACCGTCTCTGAACCCAGTGGAAACTGAGACACTGGAGACGGCGAAAATCTGCGAATTGCTTCGGCAGCCAAAACTGAAAAATTTTGCAAGCGCTTCTTACCTATTTGCAATTGGCTAGACTTCTCCAAGTATCTGATTGCCAGAAAATTTATGCGATTTGCCAAACAAGCAATACAAAATAGACGTTGGTACAATGGCTCTGGTGGCAGCGAGGGTAATAATATTAGAGTAATACAAACAAGTCAGTAAAGCACCCATGGATATGTGCTGCACTCCGCGCAGTGCACTTTACGTGGAGAAAAGCAGGAATTTTGATTAAGTCCAGTCGTCGAACAGCTCCTCGGGCGCACTGCACGGTGACATTTCTTAATAAGGCGGGGACCGGGGTGTAATTGTCTATGGTGGGGTAATTACCGGACAATTAAAGGCCTCTCACCCTGCGGAGCTATCGCGGTGCGGAATGAAATATCAATTGGCGAGTAGCGGCGTCGGACGCACCTGACATCACACTAACACAGCGCCACTACACTCTCATGAGTAATGGAATAATTATTCAAATGAGGCTCTCGCCGCATCTTCATGCCCCGCGGGGGTAGCCGGTGATTCCAGTAGGCGCATGCGCGGACCAGGGGCGGACTGCTTACTTTCCCCTTCGCTGCCGTCGGCTAACGAGGTGCTCGCGACAAGCGGCGACTGGCGTAGACTGGTAGAGTGCGCGTGCCACTTGCACTGTTACCTTCTCTGTGTTCCGACGTACTTTCGGGCTATACCACGTGGATGTTAAACATGGGGACACACTTCACGAAAATATAAGACGAAAATGCGTTTAGTTAAAAATATCAGAAACCACTTGTGATTAAGCAACAAATCAGTGAATGGTGTTTTGTGTAACGGAGATCTTACATCTCTAAAAGTGCGGTCGGATCAGCCCCCTTCCGTTTGGAAATGGCTTTTGGCACTCTGTGTTTGTAACACTAAGTTCTAGGTAATTTTTAAAGACTATATGTGTATCAGCACGTCTACGTTAACAAAAAATGTTGTCTGCTCGGAATACTCTTAAGTGAACCGTTTGTGAAATAAAATAGTTCATGTTGAACATTCAAAACAGAACGTGTTTTGCATACCAGGTAGGCAAAGCACAACACAGAGTAAGGCAATTTAAAAGAGGATTTTTCAAGGGTACAAAGCTTCCTTAATAATCATTTGACGACAAAGTGGTACTTACATTCTAGTCTTACATTTTCGTAGGAATACACTGCCGAAGTTTGTCCCCATGTTTCAGAAACACGTTGAATATTCCTTGAGATAGTAACATTATTCTATTATAGTCTATTCGCGGTGCCTTCACACTTTTGAATCAAACCTTTGAAAAATCCCCATGTATGATGTGTTTCGTTATTTCTCAAGTATACCATGTATCACAAGACTTATATACTTATGTTAACGTAAAAGTGCTTTTCTTTGTTAAATTAAACATTAACTTACATTTCACTTATAAATAATAATATTTAATTTATAATTATATGAATAAAAACAGTGAGCAAATAGGTGTGTTGGTAATTACTAGTTAAAAATAGTGCTTACGGAAAATATTGTCATACTGAGTGCGCACGAATGCAGTGCGTTTTCCTTGTGGTGTAATTTTCTATACTGAGTTAATCTTTGATTGCATGAGGTGGAGGAATATCCTCAAAAAAGAACTTTAGACGTGCTTAAGAAAAGTTGGAAGTAACCATGACTGAACTACGTGAAATGTTAGTTATAATTACCAGTGGAGATGTAATCAAAGTATAACAAATAGTTGATAACCTGCCAAGCCCAATTTTAATTTCTTCATTATATATTGCGTTTATTTTTAATTGTGATGTCTTATTGTGTCTGTTTTAATATTATTCTTGTATATTGGTTTCAAGATATAAATAAGAGGTAAATTATTGACAAGGAACCCTCGGTATGGAAAATGAAGAGGGTTGGGGTGTTTTTTATTGTTTATTATTATTTTTAATTAATGTCCCGACGTTCGAAAGAATTTCTTCTTACACAGTTTTCAAAACTACGTGGATTTGAATAAGGTCAGCACAAATTAACAATGAACAGGTTGATTAACGTTTGCAGGTTTCTGGAAGGCAATGTAGAAAAAAGCAGAGAAGGATTATCCTAGATAATAGTTCTGCCTACTTTGTGAGCAAATATTTTGACACAATGATACATTCAGTGATGAAGGGGCCGCGGTGGCTGAGTGGTTAGACTGCACGCCTCCCACCAAGGCGAACAGGGTTCAATCCCCTGCCGGGTCACTCCCGGATTTTCTCAAGTGGGAATCGTGCCGGACGATGTCGCTTGTCGACGGGTGTTCTAGGGGTATGCATTCCGGTGCTGCTCCTTGATAACCTCATTTCACCCTCACAGACTCTCAAGACCTCGATTGCATTTCTTCTCAGGTTAGGTTGTTCTACATGTGTTGTGCATCTGTACGCACTCGTTTCTAAGTACAATTAGTGACAAGGAAACAAACCTCCAGAATTGCGTTGTTATCTGAATAAAATATACTTATTGATATCAGACTTGAACCCACATTGCATTGTATGTATATGACACTGTGACTGAGAGGGTTAAAGCTAATAGTTTGTGAATATATTGTGTATATCCACTGCCGAAATCGAATTTTTCTCTATTGAATAAATTATGAATGTTTGGTCGAAGTTTGTCAAAAATGTTATTATTTAATGTCATAGTCAATGTGTTATTCGAAAAGTATTACGCCTGAGTTTTTTAAATGCAGATTAGTTTCTTGAGCCAGCATTGAAGAAACAAACAGTACGCGTGTGCAGAATATAACGAATGGAATTTTAGAAGCTTAATTTCGTTCCTGCAACATGTGAATACATTAAAAAAACGTGTTCACCCTACCAAAGGGGGGAATTTTTATCGCTTACAAGTGTGTAGTTTCATGAAAGCACCGTCAACTTCTAACATTATGAGCACTCGGGTATGTGTTCATTCTTCCATACTCAACGTTACAGAACAGGGTAAATGTGCTCGCGAACAGGGTCACAATGCAGTAATGTTGACCAATTCGCTGCTGTACACCAGAAGCCGAGGAATTGCAACCGAATTCTGCATTCCCTATGTGAAATAAAGTTGACAAACCACCTGCTAACGTTATAGCATGGAATATTGCTGACGTAGAACATGGACTTCACAACTCTGATGGAAACTGTCCTCCTCCTCCTCCTCCCGGTATAGACCATTAATGTATACTTCCAACTTTTCTGAAGCCCTGCTAAAGTTACACTTTCAGGCTATTCCTCCACCTCATGCTAACAAAGCTGAAGTATGTCCAGAAAATTACACCGAATGGACTACGCACCACTTTTCTGTGCACTCAGTGTAATAATATTTTGCATAATAACAGTTTCTTAGTAGGCATTACCAACACACGTATTTTCTCTCGTGTTTTATTTATATCGATTAGAAACGAAATAAATAACTTGTAGATAAAATATGAGTAATAATTCAATTTAACCAAAAATAAGATAAATTTATGTTAACAGAAAGATAAAAAGTTTATGAAACATATCGTATTGATACGTGTTGCTGCTCTTCGTCGCTTGCCTTGCCCCGTCCTTCTCGCGAGAGCGAGGGGATGTCAGGCGAGCGTATTGTGATAAGCTGGCGGTGATTCACAAAGGATGCCTCCGCGTGACACCGCACTACGCCTACCGCAATTCGCGCGCTCCTGACGTTCAGCGGATTGAATTTCTGAGCTTATCTGAAAGAATGTTCTGGTTCGATGTCCTTGCCTCTCTCAGCCTGACTCGTGATGCGGGGAACCTTCCAGATCTGGCATGCGAGACTATATAAAATTGTGATGGGCCTTCGAGTCGACAGTTTTGAGAGTTGAGGTTTGGAAGATTGTGCGACCTTGTGCGACAGGTCTGTGAAGACCAGCAAAACGACGCACCTGCAGAGCGTCGAGTGGTGGCGAGAGTGACCCGGAGAGGTGAAGTCTGCGGACTGCGAGCATCGGTGCAGTGTAGAGTGAGACTGGCGGGCGGGACTATTGAACTGGATGCGTTATTGTAAGACCTTTGGAATTATGGCTATAGACAGACTGAACATGTGTAAATAATAGGTTTGAATTATGTGAATACAACCAATATAGAGACATTGAAAATAGCTATAGTTAAAATTGAGATAGACATTAAATATTTGGCTCACAGAGAATAGCAAGAGTTATAGTGAAGATAGTTAGTTTAATGTTGTAAATACTAGCTAAATAAATAAATAAAAATCAAATTTAGTTATTTTATTTTTATTAAGGCCTCCATCCGTCACGAACTTGAATATGCCCCTCTGGCGTCTTGTAACAATATTTAGGAAACAACCAAACACATCATAGTTGGGATGATTTTTGAGAAGGTTGATTCAAAAAAAGGGAAAATACTGCGAATATGCTACAGTCAAAGTTTTCATAAGCACACACAGGTTTTATGCTTTCTTTTCTAAGAAAATAGAGAATAGATTTTTTCTCATTAGTTAAACTTTTTTTCTTCTTTTAAGACAGTTATTCTAATGTATCCGCATTTATGTCAGAACGACATATTGCATACAAATTGAATTGAAATTGCATAAAAAAACTAAAACAGACACCCAGGATTTACACAGAATTCAAACATAAAATCTAATTTTCCAAAAACACCTGAGAAAACATAGTCCTTGAAAAATAAACATTATATACATTTTTGATCTTAGCCATCGACGAGAAAAATATTTTCCTACTACGTGTATCCCACATATATTAGAGCAACATTCCACTAAACTAAAATACAAATAAATATATAAAATTTAGCGAGTCAACCATTTTCCCGCGGAGACCATTACTGTAAAACACGTTTTTGCTGCAACACGTGTTTTATTTCTGCAAAGAAAAAGTTGTTTAAATAAGAACCACTGCAAAGTAGTCCTGCCACAAATATAATTGATTTATATAGAAATGATTATGATAACCTTGCATTGTCGTTACATAGTTCAGCAGACGCGGTTTACTAGCCTAGTGGAAGTCACTAAACGACCTCTTTGCCTTATTGCGTTCAGACTATTTTTGATATGTAGATTATGTCAGAAAAATAGGCCAGAATATGTCACCTCTTGGGAGGAATTGAGGTTACCAATTAAGAGAATTACTGCACTTCAGAATAACATTAAACGTCTGCACGAGAACTGCGCATTAGCTCAATTGCAGTTTCGTAACTGCAGAATACATTGGTTTATGAATGTTTGCGTCGGAACAACAGTTACGTACTGAAAAATACAATTTACTACAGAAAACCTTTAATATCGCTAAACCGTTACCTTTGGTAATAAATAATATTTAATTACTGTAAATAAAAGCAGCTGAAAGAATTTTTATTTATTTGCTATAAAGGAAGTTATTATTGGTGTAGAACGAAAGCGTGTAAAGAAACGTTTTATCAACAGGAAATATATATTTATGAAACCTTCTCCATATATTAAAGCAATATTGTGTAACTTAAATTAAAACAGCCTAAAAGAAATAGTGGTTTTATTTGCCGTACAGAAAACTTTGTAGGGATTTTTTTAGTGTCCATGAAACATACCGACTGGTTTGTCTACAAACTAAACACTTGAGAACATTCCGCTTAATTTCTGTTTATTTTATAATTTATGCCTACTATGTATACTTACTTTTCTTGCACAAATTAACACAGCTATGGGCCTGCTGACCGGAATTGCTGTTTCGAGTAAGAGATACTTAGAAAATACTGGAAAACCCAAACGTCTTGCTTTTACTCTAAGCTCTTATTTTGACGTGTATGAAAGAGGACAACGCGCTTTTCGTCAAGCAGAGTACGTGATCCCTCTCAGGACATGAGCTGCGTTAAGGGCCGACAGTGAAGGACTGAAATCTACTCAACCATTACAAACACCTCCAGTTAACACTTCAGAGCCAGACACAAACGTCAAGGCCAGTGCAGTTGTGCGCCTTAACGGTCCGCCCGCATCGTCACTGAGAATCTCGCACTCAGACAACATGTGGTGCAGACGATGTGCCACCCTCACATTCCTTTTCCTAATTTTTCCATTTTTTATACCTGAAATACTAATCTTTTTTTTTTTCTTGTGTTCCAGAGAGATAGTTGTCATTTTGCGGCCGCACAGCGCGACCCTGTTTAACAAAACAACTCCGCTCTCAGTCATTTCACTTCACCCTACATCCAACTCACAAAAGTCTATCTTCGCTAACACTCCCCTACTTTCTCCTGTCCTGGTCTAGTTAAAGGAATAATTATTTTTATCCTCCGCGACTGTCGTACAGATTATCCCAGCGCCCTCTCCGCTCTGCGTTNGATAGTTGTCATTTTGCGGCCGCACAGCGCGACCCTGTTTAACAAAACAACTCCGCTCTCAGTCATTTCACTTCACTCTACATCCAACTCACAAAAGTCTATCTTCGCTAACACTCCCCTACTTTCTCCTGTCCTGGTATAGTTAAAGGAATAATTATTTTTATCCTCCGCGACTGTCGTACAGATTATCCCAGCGCCCTCTCCGCTCTGCGTTNCTAGTTAAAGGAATAATTATTTTTATCCTCCGCGACTGTCGTACAGATTATCCCAGCGCCCTCTCCGCTCTGCGTTGGTTTGCTGTGCCCTTCCATCTAGACCCTTCCTCATTCGGGGTGTGTCCATGGCTACAATTGCGGCCATGGCACAAGACAACCCTGCTATAGCCACGATGCATGTGTCCATTGTTAACATAATAACTCCATCCTTAGGTGTATAGGACTTGCCCTGAGACGCATCCCATGTTCCTGCTGTCTTAGTTACTAGCATGCATGCCGGAGGGCCCATAGGACTATGAAGGGCTCACGCTGGCTTACCGAGATTTCGGGGCTCGCCAGAAAAAAATTGTGCTACCCTCTCTTTTATTGTTTTTCCAGGAGCTATGTCGGCGCTCACTACGTCCACGCGCCAATGGGAGGGTAACTCTCCATGCCTTCTCCAGTACGTGAGATTTCAACCACTGCCAACACAAGTCCAGTCTCAATAGATCTGTCACCGGAGAGAACCTCTGTTTGGGCCTACCGATCGTCCCATTCTCCTACTTAAATTCACGCGGCACTTGCCAATTTTTCACCCAAGTGTTCATTACTGTAGCCAGAAGAATTTCTTCGCAGTGAAATACAGTTTCTGTGAATAGAAAAATTAATTAAACTTATTTCAACTATTGTTGATTCCAAATAGCACACTTTTAAAACGACGTCAATAGGTAGAAATGTTTTTAGTTTGCTGGTCGGTGTTCGGGCTGAAATATCTGCTGTCAAAAAAACTATTTTCAAATGTTGATTTCAAAACTGCTAAATTAACCGCGAAACAGTTATGAGCAAAATAAAATAACATTCAAATAATTTTTATGAGCTGATTGTGTTCCTCACATAATAACTACGGTTTACTGAGGATTACGTTTGCTATCCCAAGTGTTTACACAAACTACGCGTTGGATAGCAACATTTAAAAAAATGATAATATTGCCGTTATTGAATTAATTCAGACGTGTACGTTATTTACGACTAACTAATCAAGGAAATGCATATTTTCCTGCGCACTGGACTGCTACCAACTGCTACCATTTTAATACTCATGAACCAACTTTTCTTGTTGACAAACCCGTCCTCGATATTTGCAAACTAAATTTTTTGTACAATTTGGAAAGAACTTTGCAACTTTCACGAAGCGAACAAAATATAACACCTACATGCACATAAAAGGCAAAAGTTGTGTATGTGAATTTATTTGAATATGGTGGTGGCGTTACTCCAACGAAACAAAAAAAAACATTCTTAACACGAAAAGTAATAATCTGTCGATGTTTGTAACTCGTAGTGTAGCGCGTATCTTTCTGATACTTTGTTTTTCGTTTGCAGCTTGGTTTGCGGCTGTGACAAACCTCAAAGCAGTTGATAGCAAACTAAAGCGTCGAAGGAGGTTTTGTTCAGTGTGTAATGAAAATAGTGAACTTACTTCATCGAGAATTTGTAATACTCCCAATCCCGAGCTGACCTCCGGTAGCGTCGCTGGTCTGCGGTGCGGGAGGTTCTGGTTTCGAATCCTAGGCAAGGAATGGGTGTTAGTTTAAGTAAGGTCATAAGTTTGTTAGTAAGCCGTTCCCTGATAAACCTTGAGGTATAGCACCAGAGGACGTTAATAAGCCCAATGTAATGCCCGGAAGAAAAATCATGTTTTCATAAAATAACATTTTCTTGGCGAATAATAGGCCTAAAAATATATTTGCATCTGGAATGAGGCACTTTAATTCTTGCTGTCTTGTACGCAATATGTGAATTTAACTCTTTGGTTTGCGTATATTCCGCCGTGGGATGCGTCATAATCTGGAAAAGTCGCTGAAATTAGTAGTGCATGTCCGTTGGCGCGAAAATGTCACTGAGCAAAGAATGGCACGCCATCTCTCGCTGAGTCAAGCGGGAGAATGTTGCTAAGTGTCTGCGATGTTATCAGGACTGCTGCAGGAATGCAGTTCGCTTCGCGTAAGAAATACGCTTATAACTTATTACTCGTGTCACAACTTTTTTGTGTTCCCCAACGGACCAGAGGCGGGTAGCGAAATAAGTAAGTTGTCACGCTACCATTTCAGCTGAGAAACAAAACGAGCCTATCAGTTTACATTAATTACCTCCTTATATTTTACCTATTTTTTATGTTATTTATAGAGCAGGAAAATCTCAAATTTGTAGCAGAGAAAGAGACAAAATAGGTTCGCAATACAGAAACCAGGAAATTAAAAAAATTAATAAAAACTAAAGTTTTTGTGTTACTGTGTGTGCGTAAAATGGGTTGATTTTTCTGAAGTATTACAATTAAAACGTCGTTATTAAATTTAAATGATTTAATTTTGAAATGATAAGTATTCATGACCACATACAAAAATATAGATAGCGTGTATTCTATGAGATCTGCTATTATGTGAACAATACTCCTTGCAAAAACGTTGTATCGAAAATAAAGTGTTAAATACAGTAAAACACTGTGCTGATGGTACAAAATATTCCTGTGTTATTGCTCGCCGTAATTACTGTGACTTCAAAAGTTATATATTGCTTTCAAAAAGTACAAGTTTTGTTATCACATAACTATGTAAGTCCCTACAAATTTAATTCTGACCAGTTTATGTATATACAGGAGNAGTACAAGTTTTGTTATCACATAACTATGTAAGTCCCTACAAATTTAATTCTGACCAGTTTATGTATATACAGGAGCATTCTAAAATCATGGGACAAACATTGAGGGGTGGTAGAGCTCACTAAAACAAACAATTATTGTATAGGAATATATGGGCGGGAGTGACGCGTTGAGGCACAAACACAAAAATAACAAATGAAATGCAGCATATTGTTTATTTACAACGTCGCCGCTAAATGCATTTTTACAGCAATGTTTATAATAATTGCTCAAAATTGCTACCACCGACAGTAATGCAAGCTTGGTAGCGTCGGTGGATTGATTGATGAGCAGATTCAAATATGCCGGGTATTTCACGCACGCCACCATCGTCAGCCAATCACGCCATATGTAGAGCTCGCCAAGTATGCGTGACTGTTGGTGGATGCATTTCCAGCAACTGTTTTAGCATTTTCTGTACGGAATCACTCGTTAAGTATGCTGCTAATGAACATTTTATGTTTCCGTTAATGTGTTATGTTTTTGTGTTTGTGCCTCAACGCGTCACTCCCGCCCATGTATTCCTATACAATAATTGTTTGTTTTAGTGAGCTCTACCATCCCTCAATGTTTGTCCCATGATTTTATAATCATCCTGTACGTGTTTATATACCGGATATTTTTTAACAACATCGACAAACTCCAGCATGTTATTCCTTACGAAAGCGTAAGACCAAAGCATGTGAATCACATTTCCCCTAGCGTGATTAATAAAGGAATTATGCACCCCCAAATATCGAATTTTAATGTATCATAAACTACTTGCAATTAAGCAACAAATCCGTAAACGGTGTATTGTAGAACGGAGGTATTACACCTCTAAAAATGCGGTAGGTAATATAATTCCCCTTCATGGTGAAAATTGATGGTTTGCATGTTTATTTTTGGATGAACTTAGTAATCCTATGATGTATGTGATTGTTTAAGACGTCTTATGAAACAGCACATGTAAACTAACAAAAAAGTTCGTCTTCTCGGGACACTCAGGTGAACAGTTTTCGAGAAATCCATGCGTAACTCTCAAAACAGAATTTATATTGCCTGGCAGGTAGGCAACATACACAATTATGATTCATGGTGTGAATTGCCTCCTGCATACCTTCAGACATTAGTCGAGTCCATGCCACGTCGTCTTGCGGCACTTCTGCGTGCTCGCGGGGGCCCTACACGATATTAGGCAGGTGTGCCAGTTTTTTTGGCTGTTCAGTGTATATAGGACGACTGTATATATATATATATATATATTTATTTATTTATTTATTTATATATATATTCAGGGACAGGCTATATATTTACAAAATGGTTCTGTATGTAAGTCCATTGGTAGGCTAGTTCACTACCTTTCGACTAATTTGTGATGTAAATACGCTGTAACAAGTTACAACAACTGTAATTTTTATTTTTTCTTAAGAGCTTGACTACGTTGTAAAGTGTGACAGAAATAAGTTTTTGAAACAAGTAATTTTGACAGTTTTGGTGGCTACAATTGAGCCGATTTTGGTAAAGACGAAAATCAGTCTACTTCATGTTCAGTCCACAACTGCTCCTCTATCCAGAAATGCCGAAGCTCAGTTCACTCTGTAGATAGTTATCTACTCAGCTCCGTAATGAAACTCGTGCACGCGACACTGAGACCTTATGACCGACTAGTGTGATGACAGCAGTACATTGTGTAACGGATAGATCCCGTCCTATTTCCCATCGCAGTTTGTGAAGGTCCGCTTGTGCAGTACACTACAAAGCAACCTCTGCTAGGGATCATGGAATAACATTTTTATTACCATCTTGTACGATTAAACAACTAGACGACAGTGGATCACAGTAGTAATATGAAGTGAAACATTTTCTTTTTCCGATTATTCACGCCTCTTCAGTTTTGAACATCTTCGGACATTTTACAGTATTTTATACTGGTAATGTGTTGGCCAATTGTACAAATAACTTTATGTAGAAAGTGATCCAAACAAAATTTTGTACGAACAGTAGTTGCCAATTTTTTTCTAGCAAACCTGCAAGTGAATTATTGTATATTTACAACTAATGGTTTTTTATAATTCTTCAATTTTGGCTTATTTCTTATATTTTCAACAGCAACGTGTTTTATAATTGGCTCAAACCTACTTACAGTGTTACAATAATTATCTTGGTAACTAAGTTTCCAAGCAGCTGTTTAATGGACAACAAAAGTTTTTCTTAGCTGTATACACGTAGTAATATAGTTTCAACATATAATTTCGTAGAAGTTAATTACTTATTGAAGTACAGAATTAATAAATATAATTACAGATAGAGCGTATTGTACTCAATAAACTATTTATACGCGATTATTAACACATGAGGTCGAATTTATTGAGCTATAATATGAAAAACCTACTCAGAAATACAGGAAACGCATTTATTTCCTCATAAGTGACGTTAAATTGGACTCGCAAACTGGAGGTATATGCCAAAAAAAGGGCAGATTTTTTCCGATGACATATTTTCTTACTGAAAAATTACTATTGTCACTGGATTCACGAATATTAATAATCGTTTACATATGTTTCGTGTACAGGACAGATTTATAATGCATTAGACGAAGCTATACACAGCTAAACACAGGTGTTTTTCTTCTCTTTAGCCTGAACAGGGGGTAAAACTAGATAGAGCACTAAGATTGAGCACTAAGGATTATGTGTACACCAACATTGTGGTGACTGCTAAAAACCCAATTTTTGCAGAATGTTTGGTGCTTATTCTTTTCTGGCAGTTTAAGTATTTGGTCAAATATGTTATTTTTAAAGGCTTGCGCTTTGAAGACTGATACTTCGCATTGCTTTAAAAGTCGTTATAAAACGTTTTCGTTATAAAACGTGAACAATTATTAAGTATGTTTTCTGTACTACGAATACACATTATTATGTAAACTGTATGCACATTTGTACGTAGGAAAATACGCATGTAATCAGATTCTGAGTGTTTCGTTACAAAAATTCTAACCCCAAACTAAGTGCGTAAGTTTTCAGCATCCCCAGCGAATACTTTACTTTTATAAACTCCTGGTTTCTTAAATTTTTGCTTTCATTCCTTTCACAGACGTTATAGTCGTTTCGTACTGATCAGATAATATCAATAATTACATATTTTTATCATCGTTCCGTAATTAGTAGGCAGTTTAGACGTCAAACACTTGTGCTTTTGAATTGCGTTTGTCATTGGACTACAGTTTGTCCGGTCACGCCCTGGACGGCTTTCAGCCAATAGGAAACCGCTAATGAGAGGGCTGGCCCAATCACGTCTAACCAAGTCAAAAAGGAAAACGTGTCCTTACTGCTGCAGAAGCCAATAAACAAATTACACCGACTTGGATGTGTATAAGACGATGAATTTAAGCGTGTTGCCATAAAATAACGCGAATTTTGTGGGCCCCTACAAATAACCGTTAGTGGCCACAAATAGTGCCACAAAATAAGACTCGAAATCCAACCTGGGAGGGACAACTCTTTCTCCTTCTATGCTCTTTGAGCCTGAAGATATGATCAGGTAGAGGTGGCGGAGAAATCTACGAGTAAGAGAGATTTGGGAAGCGCCTAAGAACTGAAATACTTCTCACGATGAGAGTGAAGCGAATTGAAGATGTAACAGCTATGGAATGTAATACTGGATGAAATGGTGGCCCCGCGAGAAAAACTTACCGGCCAACGACGTGTCACATTTATCCCACACACAAAAATCCTAGTTCCCCTCCATGACCAAATAGTATTTCTTGTTTCAAATAATATGGCCCAAGCTCTTCAAAATAATTTACGCATTAATTAAATTCGCTTATTTAGAAGTTTATTATTTTCTACCTATCTGAAATTTCAAACTGGGGTTACTATTTGAAAATTAATCTCGCCGCTTGCTTCAACTTCAGAAGAATTTCTTCGCCATATTACTGATTATGCAATCCGCGGGGGATTATTACTTTGTTTTTGTAGAGATCCGAATTGAAACGTTTCGCGGTTCGCAGTCTCGAACTGGCCGTTCACTCGTCCACTTCGGCACGGCAGTGATGACATCAGACCCTTGTGACTGCTCATATTTGTGTGAGCTAAGCAACAGCTGGTTCGGGGTTAGTTGACAACTATAGGCTGTTCATGGTTAACTGAGCACTTCTGAAAGACCTTCTTAAGATCTATTTTTCCTTCTGATTTTCTGTCCTCCTTATATACAGGTTGTCAGGTAATTCGCGGATACGGACTGCACCACACGAATCTATGGTCAAAACTAAGTAGAAATTACACCTACGTAAAAATACATTAGACGCTTCGTTTAGGAGAAAAACGCCATGAAAATTCCAGAAACCATTGCAGCAAATGTGTGGTATTGCAGTTAGATAAGGGCGAGGTGATGTGGCGATGCCGCATTTAATGTGTCGTCGTAAGACATGCGGCAAGGGAAAGAGCCGAGCTCAGTAGTGCCAAGGACGTCATGGAGTTGACATTCAGTGAGCACTGGGACATGGCAATGGCCATGGTTGCATCCGGCGGTCAAGCTCCGTGCATGCTGCATGCATCCAACATGCGAAAAAGTGCATTGCTATGGGCAGAGCAAACTTCGAACACTTGTTATGACGTTTCGAAGTTTTGTATATTGCTGATGTACGCTGTTCTTAACGTGGAGTAAAGTAATTTTATCTACTATAATGTAGTTTTTCTAGTCAACTTATTCCCTTATGCATTTTTACCAAAGAATATTTTCTACTTAGTTTTGACCATAAATTCGTGTGCAGTCCGTATCCGCGAATTACCTGTTAACATGTAAGTAAGATTAACATTGCCATGGAACAGCTCACTTTATTCATGCATCAAACAAGTGGAAACAAAGAACTTTTTAGGAAAGTAAATGTGCTAGTAATATGCAATTTGTGATATAGACTTCAGAAATAATAAGTTTTTATATTACACTCTCAATACAAAGCCGGGTCTTGGAACTATTTCCCTTAATTCGCTGCCAAATCAATCCTTCGAGGCCCAGTGTATAGTCCATTCACGGTTACTACCAACTTTTCTGAAGCCCTGCTATAGTTCTACTTCCAGAATATTCCTCCGTCTCATGCAAACAAAGCTTAACCGAGGGTAGAAAGTTTCACCAAAGGGACAACGTGCCAGATACGTGTAATATTATTTTCCATTAGAACTATTTCTTACTAGACGTTACCAACACACCTATTTTCTCCCTGCTATGCATATTTATTAGAAATTATATAATATAATTAATAGATATAATGTAAGTAAAAATTCAATTTGACTAAAACTAAGGTACTTTTATGTTTACACGTGTATAAAACGTTTGAGATGCATGCCATATTAAGGAAACAACCAAACACGCCATACATTGGGTTATTTTTCAAAGGTTTGATTCAAAACGTGCGAACAAACCGCGACCAGACTATAGACAATTGTCTGCATGTTGCTTATATTTGACCGGTACTGTATACAGAGTATACTCTGCGAGGCTCAGTGCCCATTGATCTTCCTGTGGTTGAGTCCTAAACCATGCCGCTACGCTACGTTATGACGGTTTCATATCACCGATCAAGCACAAAGACTACAGCTTATTGCAAGTTAAACCGATACAAGTTCTTTGCCAGTTCAAGTACAGTACGCATCAAAAAATTTCTAACTTGCAACACCAGAAATTATAGATTAATGTGGGAATGAATGGTTAATAGGAAGCCTGCAATCCAGTGTGTACTGTAGTATGCTTGTAATTATTTACAGTGATTTTTTTTAATGGTTTATTTCAAAAGTGCTCACTATTTTCGTAATTTCGTGAACAACATTTACCAAAAAAAAACGTCAATGGCCATAACTGCTCATATTTTGACATAAAAGCTTGGTGGGAACCTCTCAGTAAATTCAGCTGCGACTTAAGAAAATTAGAACAGTGTTTTAACGCTTAATTAATATTCTGCTGAAATTTGTTTGTTTTTGTTTTGTTTTTATTCTTTAAAGTAAGTATTACTGTAACACTGACATGTTCGTGTTTCTACCACTTTCATTGGCAAATTGTATCTTCACTTGAATCACGAAAGTTATGTATGTGGTGATGTAACTTTATACACAAGGCGATAAAAACACAATGTTTACAATGATCAAGGAAGCTGATATTTAACTGATTTTCAAAACACCTTAACTAAAAGCGTTTCAAATGATTATATATATTCCATTGCAATCACTTTGTTTAGCTGCTTGTTTTTCACGAAGTGAGAGACTAGTATTTTTTCCTTCTGCGTTCTTTTTTTTCGTATTTATTAATTAACATACGGGTGACCACGCTAGTCTAGTTATCTAAGCATTAGTTACTACGAAATATCGAATTTGAATCTTGGGTGAACCATGCATGTGACTTCGTGTTATAAATTTGGGTAAGATCAATACGTAAAGTTCCCTCCTCCTCCCACCAAATCCCAATAGCCTACCGGAAAAAAATAGCGAGGGTCAATAACAAGACACTAAAAATTAAAGTATTAAATGTAATTCACAGAAACAGTGCTCAGTAACATTTAATGTGCCATGTACATCAGCTAATGTAATGAAATTCACAATTCCCTTTTTTTACTTGAATACTGACTCCATAGGTCACAAGGAAAACTGTATTACGATNACAGAAACAGTGCTCAGTAACATTTAATGTGCCATGTACATCAGCTAATGTAATGAAATTCACAATTCCCTTTTTTTTACTTGAATACTGACTCCATACGTCACAAGGAAAACTGTATTACGAGCATACGCTTTGTAAGTAATACATAGTTTCCAGACTGTATTTATGACATTCGTTTCTTCTGTGATAGAACCTACAAACGCCCGTAATTCTCCACGGCAGAGATATTTTGAAAATTGAAAAACACGAAGCAAAGTAGAGATTAAGGTGTAATTCATGAAGGTTATTTTTGCATAATGTGGTAGCGATTTACTCTCTGAAAATAATAAATTCTTAGCATCCCACGGAGAACGGGTTCGTAATGCTGGTCAGTGTTGCAGAGACGGTGCAAATTCACGGATTTTGCATTGCGTTGGAGCGCACGAAGGCGCGAGAATAAAGCGAAAAACTGCCGGTAAATAATTCCCGGCAGGCTGCAAACGCTGCGAAGGCGGCAGTGTAAATCACGGCGAGTTTTCAGCTCGGGTAACAGGTCAGTAGACTCGTAAATCTGCGGGAGGCGGTCTGTGGCGCGCGCATGAAACTGGCTCCACGCTCGAGTACTACTGGTTTTACTNGCTCGTAAATCTGCGGGAGGCGGTCTGTGGCGCGCGCATGAAACTGGCTCCACGCTCGAGTACTACTGGTTTTACTTCGCTGCGGACTGCGTTTGGTGTCATTATCAAATCTCAATACACCACGATTTTAATGCATTTCTGGTTCTATAAAGAAAAAATTAAATTAATTTTCATGATATTGAGTTTGGTACACAAGAAATGTGAACATGTCTTCTCATATTTTCCGACAACTTTATTTCTAGGCGTTGATAACTGAACACGTCAGAAGTTTACTGTAACATAAATTTTACTACGGATTATATTAAGTCAAGAAGTCAGTTCTGCAATAGTTTACTGAATCTATATCCTCTTTATTTCCTAATTGTGGCTCAATACTGGCATTTTCAGACTTCAAATTTCATTTCTCTAACGACTACGGATTAAATAAATTTTTCCATTTTATTCGACACTCATATATGGTAGTTATATCTATCCTGCTTTTAATCATTTTTTAATAAAACTGTCACTAATATTAATCATTTCACACTAAAAAATAGTTACTACTTTCTTATTAGATTTAACATTCCGAAATGGTTCTTGGGAGTTAAATTATTTTATATAACTACTAAACAAACTATTTGTATTATTTTCTTTAGGGTTATTTCCATTAAATGTCTATCTTACACGAGATTTTTCAGTGGCCACAACTTTTTTTCCGTTCATATTATCGGTGTTTTCATATATTCATGGCAATTAAGAAATGCAAAGCAGTTAAATATCTCTAAAAAAGTTAACTTGTTACAAAATAGAAAATTATAAATAATTAATGTGATTAGACATATGAAAGTATTTAGTAAAATATATTTTCAACATAGCTTCAGGGGCTTACAGTAATTCACTTATTTAGATATGTGTTTACGTTTGCGTATAACTATTCGAAATAGAAAAGAATAGAAATATTAATGCATTCAACTTTTAAAGTCTGCGTCAATAAGAAGGAGTATCGCTAAGAATAATGAGTTTTAAATTGGTCACATAGAGCATAGCGTCATACTATTCAGCCGTAGGGGTAATGAATGAAAGAATAAAAAAAGAGCATAATAACATTAAAAATGGATTTTTACTCGAAAAGTAGCAGAATACCACGTTTAAATAGCATATGAAATAAGACAATAAGAGGCAGGAAGGAATTTGAATATTCGATGCAAAAATACTTAAAACGACTTTCTTACGGACGCTTAAGAAAAATGTCAGTGTCAATATTACCCCTATAATTATTGAATGGGTTTCACGTTAAATAAAACGAAAGTGAAGACTTCTTTATACAAGTAACCACGCAGGAAATATTATTAGATCCTGCAATCTATAAGAAAGGAATTGGTAAGACAAAGTATTATGGCCACTAAGAGTAAAAACATTGTACGTGCCATTNCCTGCAATCTATAAGAAAGGAATTGGTAAGACAAAGTATTATGGCCACTAAGAGTAAAAACATTGTACGTGCCATTTAATGTTTGCAATAAAAATGTATTTAACAGCTTCACAAGAAAACATACTTGTGCTTTTATGAGTTTTAGTTCATCATGATGCTTGGTCTCAGGAATTAGAAACGTTTACTATTTTTAGAGCAAAAACATCTTCAAGATTTCCTTTCCTTCACGACATTAGATAATGGACGGAGGATATTATTTATCTAATTCCCAGTTAATAGAGTACTTTTAAAAACCTGCTTAGTTTCTGCTTACAACAAATGGTGCATCCATCANCCTGCAATCTATAAGAAAGGAATTGGTAAGACAAAGTATTATGGCCACTAAGAGTAAAAACATTGTACGTGCCATTCAATGTTTGCAATAAAAATGTATTTAACAGCTTCACAAGAAAACATACTTGTGCGTTTATGAGTTTTAGTTCATCATGATGCTTGGTCTCAGGAATTAGAAACGTTTACAATTTTAGAGCAAAAACATCTTCAAGATTTCCTTTCCTTCACGACATTAGATAATGGACGGAGGATATTATTGTATCTAATTCCCAGTTAATAGAGTACTTTTAAAAACCTGCTTAGTTTCTGCTTACAACAAATGGTGCATCCATCAGNTATCTAATTCCCAGTTAATAGAGTACTTTTAAAAACCTGCTTAGTTTCTGCTTACAACAAATGGTGCATCCATCAGCCGTATTCTAAGATTTTCACTATCGTTGCCAGCGTGAACAGTGGCAGATACAGAGCCCCACACTGAAAAAAATACTTTGTATTGGCCCAAAATGTTTTGTTGGCATTCACCCTGCCAAGTTATTTTGTGGTGAACGCTACGTTCTTAGTTCTCGCCACTAAACTTTTTTGGTTACTAGAAATTTATTTTGTGGTGGTGACAATGAATTTTGTGTTCACCACAAAATTATTTGGAAGGGTGAATACCAACAAAACGTTTTGTAGCCGCGACAAAGCATTTTTTTTTTCAGTGCATTGAGGAAGGAGCTACTTGAGGGGGACGGCACTGCGTATTGCGTTCAGAACACACGCGTACCATTAATCATTAAAATTTAATGATACATGAAGACGTGCGTACTTTGTATATGGGCTATACAGCGTGTATCCGGGGTGATGTTACAAACTTTAAGAGATGATGGAGAAAGGCACCAGCATCCATCAGAGACAGGAAACCCAGGTCCGGAAACGTCTCCGATACAACCATAAGAGTGCTGGGGTGCCTATTGCAGTGGAACAATGCTCTACGCTTAACGTCATACGGTAAGGTACTATCATTACCTTGAAGCCTGCAAACCGGGATAAACATCTTTGCCCAAGCCGGGAATCGGACTCGGTGCCTGTAGGGCGGCCGTCAAGCATGCTAACTCTGATGCCACTAGTCGGCCATGAGTCGGTTACTTCGCACTTTTCTGAATCCCTGCTAATGTTCTACTTCCAGGATATTCCTCCGCCTCGTGCAAACTAAGCTTAACTACGTCTAGAAAATTTCACCAAAGGACAACGTGCCGAATTCGTGCGCACTCAGTTGTAATAATACTTTTCATGAGAACTATTTCTTACTACGCGCTACCAACACATGTGTTTTCTAGCTGTTTTCATTCATATTTACTATAATTTNCATGAGAACTATTTCTTACTACGCGCTACCAACACATGTGTTTTCTAGCTGTTTTCATTCATATTTACTATAATTTTGTAAATAAAATATATGTAAGAATTACATTTTAAGACAATTAAAAAAGATAATTTTTTATTAACAGACGTATAAAACGCTTGTGATGCACGGCATATTAAGTAAATAACTAAACACGACATACATGATTCAGAAAGTGTGAATAAACCGCTAATCTCTAGTCTCTAGTCCTTAAATAGTATAAAACAAAGTCGCTTATCCATGCCTGTGTATTCGCTTAGTACTTCTAAACTAATTGATGGATTTTGATGCGGTTTTCATCATAATTTAGAGCATTTCTTGAGAAAGGTTTTTATGTATAATACATTTATATTTAACGTAAGGATAGTAGAGAAATGTCGAACCGTTTGTAATCAAGTCGTGAAAAACCAATTTTAGGACGCTTACATCGCTTGCGCTGACTAAACCATAACAGATACATCAAATTAGTGTACTGCAGAATTGTAGCTTACAAAAAGGTCTACAGAAAAATTCCGTATAGGTTTATCTTTTAAGGATGACCCACAGTAACAATTTTTGTCTTTCAAAGTATCGCTGTAAAAACTCAATTGTTACCGGGAGAACCCGGGCCGGTTCGCTAGTATACTATACATGGTAGATGGCATACGGTGTGTTGACCGGATACTACTTTACACGGTAGATGGCATACGGTGTGTTTACCGGATACGACAGAGCTTCGTGCGACTTTGTGATGTCTGCATCGAAGCCAGACGAACTTTTGAACACCTGTTGTGGACTGTGGTCTTCATAGCTTGCTGGTCATGTACGTAGCTACAGTTCACTAAGTCCTGTAAGTTATCGTATTTCACTGTAATAGGCATTCCAACACTGTTACGGTTTTTACGTTCGACGGGGGCGTTTCCGGACCTGGGTTTCCTATCTATCAAATTGATGCTGGTCCCAATCTTCCATCATCCCTGAAAGTTTGTTACATCACCCCAGATTCATTCTGTATATATGCATTTTAATTTCCTTTTACCATAAGAGTAAAGGCTAGGTATTAATATTGAATTAGCAAAAACGTGCTTAGTTATTTCATTTTATCCAGCGTAAAATTAATATCCATTCTATTTGAGGGGGGTGGGGGCTCAAGTCCCTTTAGCAGCCCCGTTGGACGTTGGATCCACCCCTGAGTGTGAAAAATGTACCTTCATAAAGATGCTAATACAAACACAATGATTGTTCTCGTATGTATAAATAACACTGTAAAACCATTTCTGGTAAACTTCCTAAAGTGTAATGAAACTTTTAAACCAATATATTGAATGTAAATATTACCACATATCAGGCAGCAAATGTAGGACTGTTGATCATTGTTACTATAAAAAGTTTGGAACTTGCTTACGCATTTGACTCTTTCGTAATAAATCTAGGAACGCGACCATAGATATATGGAAAAAGAAGCTATCATTCGCGCTTTCTCACTAAACGTATATACTGGTGTGGCAAATATGTGAATAATTTTTTAGGGCGATGAAGTACACTTCAAGCCCGAATCAATTATATCAGTCAGTGAAATACTAGTCATTGAATGTATGTTGATAAGTTCCTAATGAGTGGCAAATATATCAGTGAACTGGGAACCAGGGACTTATGGTATTGAAATTCTCGACAGCCATAATAATTATTTACGTGACACTGATTACAAGTGGAGCCATTTTCAATGGATATCACTGACTTAGGGCCATTTCCACCCTGAAAATGTTACGTTCAAAGCTTTTTGTAAAGCAAAAATAAACATTTATTTAAGGCTGTTTTCTTTACACTAACAAATTCTTGCTTTGATTTAAAGGGAAGGTTAAAGTAAATAGAATTTTTTGTAATTAATTTTNATTCTTGCTTTGATTTAAAGGGAAGGTTAAAGTAAATTGAATTTTTTGTAATTAATTTATTTTTCACCCATTTTTTTATAGTAAAAAATGTGCCCTTGAGCTTTTTTATTTACAGTATTTAACTGTACATTTCCNGAAAATGTTACGTTCAAAGCTTTTTGTAAAGCAAAAATAAACATTTATTTAAGGCTGTTTTCTTTACACTAACAAAGTCTTGCTTTGATTTAAAGGGAAGGTTAAAGTAAATAGAATTTTTTGTAATTAATTTTTTTTCACCCATTTTTTTATAGTAAAAAATGTGCCCTTGAGCTTTTTTATTTACAGTATTTAACTGTACATTTCCNTTTTTTCACCCATTTTTTTATAGTAAAAAATGTGCCCTTGAGCTTTTTTATTTACAGTATTTAACTGTACATTTCCTTTGTGGCAATAAATAATGTGTTACAGGAATTAAAGTGTTTTTAGGGTTCACTACTTCAGGTTTAGAGTGAAGATTTTGTTTGTCATTAATTATAACACTTTTATTGAATCGTTAAGACATCACATAAGGCCTGATTTTCCTAATTCTCGCCAGTGTTACTGAAATAGTGTAGTATTGTGTACATTAAAGTAAATGCAGTTGGTAGTACTTTATTTTGTTCAAATGCTGATTATAAAATTTCTTAGACAACCTTGATCAAAATAGGCATTATTACAAGTGCTGGAAATAATGGAAGTATTTTGTTTTCCACTGAAAGCTAGGTCCTATTTCTGTGGGCGCTGTAGGGGGATAGATAGCCTGAGATAGGATTTTGAGGGGGGTGGGGGTGGTAGGTCATGAGGCCTACAAGCGGTGGAAGTTGGGTAAGACTTCCATCGTAGTGAATCTGGTCGGCAATAACAACAGTAATTGCAGTCTGTAATTATGTGTCTTAAGACTAGTGACTATTCAAACAACGTCACGGGCAGCTATTTCAGTTTCTCGTCACGGCCGTCCATCATAAACATTAAACGCGCGTGTACTGATAATTTCCTTTCGGGCGAAAACCATCTGCCCAGTCACTCACGTGCATAGCTTTGTAGCTGAACTCCCTGTTTTATAGTTCCCTGTTTCTTACGGTACTGCTGCTCGTATCACATATATTTGTATATAAAGGACTCACGAAAAAAAGTACAAAAATTGATTGGGTATTAGTTTTCCTTATTAGGATATTTAATTTCTAGTGGTTATCCAGGTTCAGTAGCATTAACTTGCAAGTAACGTACCAACCTACTGAATTAACATGTCGTAAAGTCTGGTTATGGTTGTGGTGAACCATGTGTAACGGAATTCAGCAACACATTGCGCTGGGAATAAACCATCAACTTCAAATGGTTTATTTTCAGGGCCGTCCTTAGGGGTGTGCGACATGTGCAGCCTCATAGGGCCCCGTGCCCGGAAATTTTTTTTATTTAATAAAAATTGTTTAAACATTTGGCATTTGTTTGGTCGTGAGTTATTTATTTCACTATTAAATGTATATATTTAAACATGTTTATTTATAGAACGTAAAACGTTTTATCAATGAAATGTTGGGCGCGAGGCTCGGGCGCTCAACATCAGAGTATAATGTCGGAAAGGTGATTGCATCGTGGGAAGAGGGAAATAACTAGTTTGGAAAGCAAGGACCTGCAAAAGTTATTGCACCTGAACTCACTTTTGCTACGGACTGCGCTGTTTATTTGTAGAAATGTTTAGACACAATTCTAGACATATTCACATCTTGTTTTGAGTTTCTCCACTTGCCAGAAGTACGACCTGGTTATCAACCGAGCNCACAATTCTAGACATATTCACATCTTGTTTTGAGTTTCTCCACTTGCCAGAAGTACGACCTGGTTATCAACCGAGCGAGGGAGCCCAGTGGTAAACCATTCGGCACTCATTCGGGAGAATGGGAGTTCGATTCCGCGTCGTCCATCCTGATTTCGATATATCAGGGTATTCCGAAATCACTCCAGGCGAATGCTGGAATGACTCCTTAATACAGACCCTGGCCGATACCTTCCCACTTCCAAAATTAGAAAATAATTTGCGTGAAATCCTGGAAAAGTAATAATAAAATATTACCCAAAATTTTTCAAATTTACAGCCACTGCGTTTTCTCAGCAGCTGACAAATTTTCCGTGAATTTCACGGGACTTAATTTAAATCTACGGAGCCACCCNATCAGTATTAATTTTTTTTTTTTTTTTTTTTACTTTTGGTGAATTTATAAATGAAACAAAATATATACTAATTCAATACCATATCCGTTCACAAGTGGTGTGAAGAAGTCAGAAAACGTCAAGAAAGCTCATTGTATATTTCCTGAAGACCCGAATGAAATGAAAGACTCAGATATTTGATTGACCTGCAATTACGCAGGGATATCTCTTACACATTGTTGAGATATCTTCAAACATCGATGAACTGAATGATCGGGTTTACATCATATGTGACCCTTGGCTAATATCCATGATCTGCATACATCTGAGAAAATAAATAAAAAGATATATATATATCAAGTAAATTAATTAAATTTATATATACATAATAATGTGTGTTTAATTTTTTATATAGTCCCTTATGCTGCTCTGAAAGACTTATTAATTCAGAGATGTAAACAATTTATTACGAGAGGCTATGGTTTGATCTGAAGTATTATGTCTTACTCGGGTCGTTTAAAATGGATGAGTTCCATACGGCGAACCAATAAAATGAAGGGAATATTTTTGAGGAATAGTTCGCAACTAGTTGGTTGGCCTGGTAAGTTGGCTTGGTAAGTTGAAATTACCCTTTGGTATGGTTAGCTGCGGTAGAAATGTTTTGTGAAAATTTTTCGAAGATTTTGTGCGAAGAGGTTAGCTACGAAACTCTTATTAGAGACTTTTTCGAGATAGTTCATCATCATGTGTATAGGTCGGTGATATGGCATGTTGGTCTTGTCGGTTTTTCTAGCCAGTTTTGTAGGAACTGGTCTCGTTCGGAGCTAGTCTTGTGCTCAGTAAGTCTCGCCAGGAACCAGTCTTGGGTGGAGTTAGTCATGGGTGGAGTAAGTCATGGGTGGAGTACGTCATGGGTGGAGTTAGTCTTGGGTGGAGTCAGTAGTTGGCTTGTATGGTTAGTTGGGATGGTAACCCTGTTGTGACCAGCTAGTAATGGACAATTGTATGAACTGTGATTTTGTCGATTTTTCAAGATCAATGTCATTGGGGTCAAGGTCAATGTTGGCAACAACCAACATAGTGGCTAAATCGACAGCTCCTCTGGCGGCGAAATCGAAATTTAATACCCTAGCATCGCCTAGGTGATGAAAAAGTAAACAAGTGACAAACGAAAAAATTAATATAGTGGGTGGAGTGCATTTGACAGAATGAGCAATAATGAGTGCGTAGGGGAGGGGAATATTAATACAATGTGATTNATAGTGGGTGGAGTGCATTTGACAGAATGAGCAATAATGAGTGCGTAGGGGAGGGGAATATTAATACAATGTGATTGATTGGAAGGAGGTCAGTAGTCTTCTAGATGTGCTGCTGAGGGAACTTCTGGGAATGTAAGTTTTTTTTAAAACAAATGTTTGTAGCTTATGATAATCATGTATTTCTGTAAACTTATTAATTTTCATTTTATTTCCACAGCAAATATATTGTTTATATTTATTATTTGCATGACAATTCTATTGGCAGAATTCTTCGTTACTTAGTTACTTTATGAGCTTATAATATTTTTCAAGTGTTTGTTTTTTTTATTGTTTACATCTTTAATTGCAGTTTTAGAGTTGAGAATGACCACAGAGTTGAAATACTTTCAGAATTGTTCATTTAATTCAATGTTTTAATGCTGCATTTTAATATTGACGCTATACCGCCACTGTGGAAGACAGAGTGGCTTATAGTGTCGTTGTTAATGCCCCCAGGCACCGACTATATGATGCCTGAAGGTTAAGGGGTTTGCAATAATTTAGTCGGTTGCTGTTTCATTTTTAAGGACGAATATATTGTCTGGAGTTTACACAAGAACTACATACATCAGCCCTTCCGAGGTGTGGTACCTAATTTGACTACTCGTATTCACTGGGCGACTTCGTGGTTGAGTGGGGCTTCTCTGGGCG
>NQII01001652.1:467654-480847 GCA_002778355.1 Clitarchus hookeri | reverse complement strand
CCCTTATATCGCATATAAGGACAGGCAAGAATAAAATGAATCTTAATTAAGGTAAAACATGTTTTTATTTTTATAAATGAGTGTACATAAGAATATATATTTTATATTTTTAAAACATTAGTAGATCCTATTTCAGAATGTCTTTCTCGTCGACCCAGGAATCGTCATGCTTCGAGTGTCTGAGCCNTAAAACATTAGTAGATCCTATTTCAGAATGTCTTTCTCGTCGACCCAGGAATCGTCATGCTTCGAGTGTCTGAGCCATCTCACGTACACACATCCATTGTGTCGTTTCAGCACTTTATCGGCCAAAAAATATCGGGAATTTTTGTAGGCTCTGTCTCCTCTGCGTAAAAGCCTCCGAAGATAAGTTCGCCATGGTGGTCCTCGAGGTAATACATGTGTGGGTACCAATGTCGTATGCGAAACACCTTGTACAATTCTGCCGACCAGTTGTGACAATAGACCTTATGGAAAATGCCATGCTGTATGGAGATGCGCACCAGGTCGTCCATCTTGGCTTTAGGCTTGCGCGTGTCCCCCCTCGTCGGAATAGCATACACGATCCATAGCAGGGAGTCTTCCTCGACATCTTCGGACTTCATGCGAGTGGTAGAATGAATGGTACAATTATACTCGTGGACGAGTTTCGGCAGTAGCTCAAGCCACTTTTAGTTTCTGTTCGCCGTGAAATGTCCCCACAATTTGGCTTTTAGAGTCCGGTGAAAACCCTCGACGATGCTAGCTGTGAGTCGAGGGTACTTGGAATAGTGATTTGTGGGTTACCTTTTCATCAGTGCATGGAAAGTATAATTTAAAAATTCTTTACCATTGTNTACTTGGAATAGTGATTTGTGGGTTACCTTTTCATCAGTGCATGGAAAGTATAATTTAAAAATTCTTTACCATTGTAGGTGTGGATATTTTTCGGTACGCATCCTTCGCTCCTTCTTCCACTTGAGTGATCTGGCCAGGTATACTTTGAAAACATGTCTATTATGGTCAAAATGTAGCAATGGCATTTATTTGTATGAGCAAAGTCTTGCATCTCGATCAGGTCTTATAGAAAAATAACATCCAGCCCTTTTATGGCGTAATTTCTCCAAGATTATCCTTCTGGCCGACCTGTGCAATTCTCTGGAAACGGCATATTTCGTCATCTCATGATGTAGCCAGCTTCGACGAGTTTTTTGATGATGGATATAAACTCGTTGGTGTGGGAACAGTTGTCCGCAGGCTGTGAAGCGACCAGTAGCCATAGTCTATCGACGAGTTCGTTCGGATCGTCCCAAACCATGTTGTCCATCATGTGTTTGGCATCTGCTGCAGCGGCAGACCTGATCCAATAGCATTGACCAATCTTGGAAACAGTCCCGCGATAATGCCGAATTTCGCATGGTCGTGTCATTATAATGCTGCATTGAGGGGTTATCATTCACGTAATAAGCACGACTGGACTGTAGTAGGCGATGGTACTTGCACAAATCTGATTCGAAATAGTGTCAGGGATGCCTACAAAACAAATGTTCGCACATACCATGCCACATTTGCACCTTGCTCTTGCCGATCTGCATCACATCTCCTGAAAAGGAATTCACTTCCTTGTTTCTTAGAAACAATTTTCATCATGGTTTCACAAGCAGCACATATTGTCGCTGTTCCTATCGGAGTAGGAAGCCATGAAGTGCCCGACCAGGGTACCCATCTCATGTCAATGCTCTCACGTTCGTTTCCGTTATCGCGCACACAACAAATTAATCAGGTGGTAAATCATCTTCGTTGCTAGTTATGCCCCGTTCCTATTCGGGCAGTTTCTGTCTTCTTTTCCATTTACGCATCGGGGCCAGTTCTTCCACCTTGATTTCGTGTTTGAAATCGGGCCGAGGAAAACCTTCCTCCTGGCATTGTCGACTAAGTTCGTTGAGACGGCTGGTTATCGGCTTGTATGCCACTTCCCTTCGATTCTCGAGAGCAAGCCTGTAACTTTTCGCCAGTAGATATGTAGCGCGAACAGCTTCGATGGCCTGCTGCAGCTTGGTCGCCAGTTCGTTTCGGTCCGCCATCATTCATAGAATGGAATAAACACACAACCACATATGTACATGTACATATTCACTCTCGAGTTGAGGAAAATGAATTTTCGATCCTTTCCAATCGGTCGATGCACTCATTCAGCACCTGCTTGCTAAGCCTCACAACATTGGTTTTTGCAGCCAGTTTAGATGTTAACGAATCTTCAAATCTTCCCATCTCGGCGCATTCGATACGTCGATCAGGTCTATTAATTGTGCCTCTGCGCCCCCTATGTGCTGGTGGATGGCCACCAAATCTTCTACCATTAATTTTTTACACTCTCGATATTTTGCCCAAGAAGCGACAGTCCCCTGCGAACAGCAGTGAGTTGAGCTTCTATTAACTCATTTCCATTATTATCATCATAGCATAGACAATGTTCGAACTTGAAAATTGTTTTGTGACTCATGGTCACATTGTCTTACTATAAACTGATCAAAGCCACGCCTGTACCTTCCCTTATGTATTGGCAAATCCTTATCGATTACTAATATTTAATACTCCTCATTCCAGCACAAAGAACACACATAATTAAATTCTGGGAAGATCATGTATGTATTGACATAGTCGTCGTACCTATGCCGCAAGTTCGTATCGTCTATGCGAAACAACATAAGGAAATTCACATTATCATGTAAGTGTTTTGGCATGCATGAATAAGTTTGGCTAAAGTATAGACAGCCCACATTCGCATGCCGTCACATACTAAAATACTCCGGGATTAAAGTATGTTTCTCACATGCCACATCGTCAAAAATAAACACCAAGTTCGGCAATGCTTATCTCGGTGGCATGACCACTTCGTTATCGCTGCAAGGGAAATATCATAGGCCTTCCAAGGCCTGCAGTATACATGCTAGATGCTGGTATTTCGGTTGTGGGAGCGATTGGGAGTGCATGTATACATTCTCGAACCTAAGACAATTCGGTTCCTCCAAAAGGCTGAGAAGCACACACGTCTTACTGCAATCCCACAGTACACAAATAAGTCCTTCTGTGGTATTGGGCAACAGCGTACCGTGGCGTGCATCATATAACATTTCGACATCTTCCTCAGTGATGCAGACAAGAAGAGTAACATTTTGCTTGATAATATGTATGTTACCACTACTATCTTGTGGAGCGATTGTGGAACATGTAGAGCGATTGTGGAGCATTTAGAGCAGGTGGAGTGATTGTGGAGCGATTGTGAAATGATTGTGAAGTATGTGGAGCATATGGTGCAGGTGGAACGATTGTGGTGTGATTGTGGAGCAGGTGGAGAGATTGTGGAGTGATTGTGGATCATGCAGAGTATGTGGAGCAGGTGGAGAGATTGTGGAGTATGTGAAGCATGTGGATCGATTGTGGAGTGATTTTGAAGCATGCAGACATTGCACAGAAACAGTGCTACAAGTTTTAGAATGTTTATTTAAAGCATCCCTCCCAGTAAACTGCCTCTTTGCAGATTTTGCATTCAAAAGTCACACATGAACTTTTCATTCTGCATGTCGTTATTTCATGTCATTGTAAATTCTGCAAATCTGTAAATTATTTACCCCCAGAAACGACAAAGAAGATGCTTCATTAGCACTTTATGTCCGAACTGTACCAAGCCTAAAGTTATACTGAAACGAAAACATATAAAGGTCGGTTATATATCGGTTCATAGCACAGTAGTGTGTGATGACTCCTAAAAGAAAATCAAATCTGGAATAGAAACCATCGATACGCTGATCAAAATTTACCCTTCGAGCTGCACATTCCTTGATACAACTTTTGCAGGCCGAAAAACAAGCTAGCTAAAAGGTTGGCACACTGCGATATGGGCATCAATATGCTATACGAGGCATGCGAGCAACACGACATTGTTTACTCCCTGAAAATGGATCTGGAAACCTGACACCAGGCAGAAAAGATACTCGCACAGAAGGCCGACTAGATATGATAACCTTCAGATACCGGACTCGGAGAAAAAATTGCCGCATTTGGCTTTTTTTAATGCGATGAAAGCCAATGTGAAATTGGGCATGGGGCGAAGATAGCGAGACGAAGTTCCAAGAGGAGGGGGAAGAAAAAGATGGGAGCATTCCTTCCCGCCTTGGTACTTGCAATCGGTGCTCTGGATGGTGTCGCTAGGGCCATAACGAATATCGTTAGTGCGGTGAAATGAGCCTCGATCGAACATAAGCAATTGGAGGAAAGCCGCTGCCACACGTAAACTGGAAGCTATCGTCATGGGAACAGAAGTTGGCCAAGGACTTTATATACGAGGGCCCTACCGAGGAGAAGGTGCGAGAAATAAAAAGTGTCGCATCAGGAGGAGGCGCTAATCAAATAGCAACCAAAACAAACACTCACGAACGTGGATTTGGAACTGTTTGCATGCGAATTTAAGATACCTCATTTTCGCGGCGTGTTCATGCGAGTTGCTTTGCCCCCTAAACCCAAACATGACGAATATACCATAATCAACCTGGACATGACAACCAGGCCCGGTATGCACTGGGTAACCTATATAAAACGTGCGGTATGCTACGACAGTTTTTGGGAATTTGTGTCAATCAACTGAACTGCAACTGTATGGGAAAAATTGCAAGCGGACTTACAACTACAAAATAGCACAGATGCCAAACACATGAAAATGTGGACACTTGTGTCTTCGCTTTCTGGTGTGGTGAAATAAAAATAAATTGTAGGAGAATAATTGTTCATTAACCTTTTACTTAAAAGGTGTTCGCATCAATATTCTCCAGTCAGTTTTTCTGTGTTCATCATTATAAGTGGTAAGACATCCATGGTGAGGGCTCCCTTGGAACTGGAAGGGGAGTGCGTCATCGGAATTAACAGATATTCAAACTTACAACTCCATATCCAACATAGAAGAAGACGTGAATTCCACATTCTGGTATGTAGTGGCAGGAGACATGAAGGAAATCAGCATTCCCACCGGCGCATACGAACTGAAGGAAATCGGACATCGCCAATTCCATCAAGAATTCTGTGCCATCAAATGTGACTTTCGAACTACGCGGTAACCCAAACATGCTGAAGGCAGAAAAGTTTTGCATTGCCGATATCGATTTCACCGAACTCCATACATCGGGCAAATGATGGGGTTCGAGATGCGAATCTACGAAGCTGGTAAAACACCCGAATCCTCGCGACCTGTGAACATATTTCTAGTGAATGTGAAAAACATAAACTGTAATTTGGCTAGTGGCTGCTACGTCAATGGTAAAACCAGTAATACGCTGCACGAGTTCGCGCCGACGGCCCCACCAAGTTATAAACTGGCCGAAGTTCCAGAAAGCATCATTTGCGTTCCCATGATAGCGAAGAGCGCACACGAGGAGGTCGTGAGGATCGTCGATCAGCACGATAAGCATATAGACTTCAGAAATGAAGAAATAACTTTGCATCTGCACCTTAAACGATGGGATTGAATTTCGCAAGACGAGCCATGCATAAAGTCGAGTGCAGCACCAAACCTACGACCCGTAGACTTCAAGACACCTGCATGCTAAAATGTGCCAATGAGCAGTTTCTACATAACTTAAGGGTTTAAAGTAAACCGGCATGGAAGACGACAATGTATTGAAAAGGACCAAGCAGGCAGAATTTGACGACAGACTCGACAAGTTTGAGCTGCGTTACTACCAGCCCTATCTGACCGGGCTCTATGCCCATGGGCGAGAGATTCGAATCCCGATACAGTGTAAAAATATTTACACTCTTCCTTCGCAATCATTCCTGTGCATCCGACGTACGCTCATCAAAGAGGATAAGACAAACCCCACCACCATGTTCGTTCGCAATGATGTACTCCATCTTTTCGAGCGAGTAATGTCTGAACTGAACGTTGTTGCTATTGACAAAATGCAAGATGTTGGTATAACCAATACCATAAAAAAACTACCTATTGTGCTTGCCTAACAATCTCGACATGGTAAAAATGACAGGCTAGGGAATGGACGGAGGCTACAAAGTTCCCTCCTTCGCAGAAGGCAAGTTCGACATGAGCGTGCCACTGTCAATGCTACTTGGTTTCGCCAAATATTATAGGAAGATAATAATAGGAGCCAAACACAAACTGGTGATAATGCTAGCCACTTCTCATCTCGATGCAGTGTTGGGGGCCGGAGAAAACCTGCAGCCCGATGCTTTAACTCTGACAAACATGGAGTGGTTCGTTCCCCACATGTATCCGAGCACCAGTGAACATGTAAAGCTACTGAACTATGTCAAGAAACAAAAAAAATCACAGACAACCTTCAGGAGCTGGAGTTTTATTACATGCCTGGTCTTGTCATTTGCCATGCGAAACCACTGGGTCGTGAAGATGTCTTCAAGCATGTATAAACCCAGTTACATCGTACTGGCATTTCAAACGAACAAACAACACAATATCTCGGCAGACAAATGGAACTTCGACCACTGCAATGTCCAGAATGTAAAAATATTTTTGAATTGTGAATGCTATCTGTATGTGGACTTGAACACCTCCTTTATCCAAGAAGGATTTACATGGCCATATTATCTGTATACTCAAATTCAAGCCTCCTACAATGGGTGCAAGTCCTACCCCGTCCTGAGACTAGAAATATTCCATGAAACATCTCCATTGCTGGTCTTAGACACATCCAAACAAAATGAGCGAGTTCAAAACGGCATTGTGGATAATTGTATAGAAATTATTTCCAAGGAAAATGTGCCTGCGAACACTACTGAGTACTGTTTGATTTTGCAAGTCAGAGTAATGAGCTACAACTGCATTTCGGGGATGGTGAACATGGTGACCTAAGCATATATATATATATATATATATATGAACAGGACGATCACTGCATATCACCTTTGTTTGTATCAGGATGAACTGTTATCTGAAAGGTTTCCAGAGAGACAAATCGGTTATGTGCTCAAGGAGATCGCACTGACCTATGACGACGATGGCAAAATGTGCATGCGCTCCTTCCACCCTCCTTATTCGTGGAAACTCTTTGATGAGAAAAACAAGAAGACATACAACTTGTTAGCCAAGTACCACAATGGACTGGAGTACGCTGAAGGCAGGATTCCGTAACAACCAAGTGTAAAACGTGCAGCGCAACTTGCTGATGCAGTATTCACAAGGCCCGGTTTACANGCAGGATTCCGTAACAACCAAGTGTAAAACGTGCAGCGCAACTTGCTGATGCAGTATTCACAAGGCCCGGTTTACATGGCGGGGCCCCAGCAGAAAAAATGTTTGAGAGACTTCTGCAAAAACGAAATTCCATTCATCAACATGCAGTTCGATTATGGCTGCCCTTTGCTGTGCAAGCTGACGAAACTTTACGACGACCAGCAGTGACATGTCTGCGACAGATCAGAACCTGACTGGACGCGCGTATGGAGGAATGCACAGCTTCTGTGAAAATGGTGTCACTCGTCCCTGGACTGTGAATCGACGAGTTACGACTAATCACGAAGTCACCCGAAATGCAAGAAAATTTTAGTTTTCGTGTGGTGTCACACCTGATCATCATACATATTACATATAAGTGGTAACAATCTACGAGCTCGTTTAGTCGTCGCCTGTAGGACTGACCATCACCATGACTCCATTCTGCCCTACGAACATGTATTAAATACCAAGCCAGAGATCGGTAGCATGGAATAGAGATTCATCGCAGAACATGGATACATGCTGTTATGGTTTGATCAGACCTTAGTGGAACAACTTGCCTGATCACACCTTCATACATTAAACCTGGAAACGAGCGGGATTGCAACACCAACATTTGGTCATCGACCTTTGCGAAAGAAGACAGTTGCAGAAATCCCCTCCACCGGTCACTGTGCGGAGCCTAAAAAACCACGCCCTTGATATAGGCCAGCATAACTCATCTTATACTGCTGTGCTCTACCGAATCATGAGTCATTATTGAGCTAGCAAATTTCACGTACGAATGGCTTAAAAGCTAGTTCGTAACAATGGTGGAGGCTTGGCGCTCCCTACCTTCTTGCTGCCTTGCATCAGCTGCTCTACCATCCACCTCCATTTTAATAAATTACCCACCCACCCACGCTAATTTCCGTATTAATATTAGCAAAATTTCAGTCACATCCGCATTTAACCTTAAAACTTTAAAGTAGTAGAACAATTTAAATAATGTCATAATATCTAATTTTAAAATTAATTAGGTTTAAATAATAATTTACCTTTTACAGCCCAATATCTAAACACACAAATCAATTATTTTAAACCTAAATAACAATCGGTATTCAAATGTAAAGAATTTCAATGTGAACCACAAGTCCCTGTTGCGTATATTCACATATAAACAATGTATCTCAATTATACCAAGCTAGTAGTATAATTTGAAATTTAGATCACCTGTGTGCGCTGGATATAGTTATTTGAAATTTAACTATTACTGTGATAGTAGTTCGTAATCCTGTAAGCATTTTCATTAAAGTAACTTTCAACTCATGCTAATTTAATAAAGTCCATGCGGTACACCATATTGTACGTAGTTAGCTATTACTGTGTGCAAATAAAATAAATATATATTTTATTCAATTTTTTCCTTGGTATACATACCATATATTTAAGAAACTTCTCGTGTGCTTAGGAATAAGGTATGTCAGTTAGCTCTGACAATTTAAGTATTCTGTCATAAAGCCCACATTGCAGCATGAGTAACCATGCGGCAGGACAATATATTGTTGACCTGAGACTACGCATTCTCTCGTCAGCACTTCCTCGCAGCTCAGGCGCCACTGGGCGCGAAACAGCATGCTAGCGCATGCCACTCAGTTGGAAATTGTCGAGACGACACATTCCCTCCTTAGCACTTCCTCGCGGCACGAGCGCCGCTGTGGTGCGAAACAGTGTGCTAGCGCATGCCACACAGTTTTCTTCCAGCCACACCCGCCTTTACACTTAAGTTTATTGTTCTAGTTTAAGTTCCTCATACTATCAATATTTTCACGTATTTCCCACAAACCTGTGCTATAAGGAAACGAGGAGAATGATTTCTGTTGAGTTTATACATTTTTGTGATCCGATGACTTAGCCAATCCTCGTGGCTTTCGGACGTGCTAGCGACACGCCTTGCCAGTCATACTCCATTGTTTGATGCGCAGACTGCTGAACCTGACGTGAGAAGGAGTAATTGTGTGCAATAATAAGGGTATTTAAAGAAATGGGAATAGTGCCCGAGACACACCCACTTCGACTGTGTCTGTCTGTTCACAGTTTACTGACATCCACCTAATTGTAAGGAGTGCTTACCCAGGAGAGTATTTACCCAGGAGGTCAAATCTTTCATTTTGTGTGAGACGCGGAGCAATATTTGGGCCTCTGGCAGAGTTGTGAACCAACCAGAGCGGCCTAACATCTGTGCTCTATTAGCCTTGACAGAGTTCAGGCAGTAGGGGCGCAATTGGATTTTTGCTGTGGGTCTTTTATCTACTACAGTGTACTTTGAAAGTATACCACGAGGGTACTTTCGTTTTTGACCTCCATGAGGTAAGTCATTGAGAGCAGATTTCCCCAAACCCTGTATGCCACCCCTTTTTGTGGAAGTAGAAGTGTAATTATTATGTATTTAATTATTCATATGTTCTTTTACTCTCTATTATATTCTATTTGCATAATAAGTGTCGTTATGTTTTACTTATACTATGTGTTGATGTCTCTCAGCTTTGTTAACATGCTATACGTTCTGCTCCTCTTCATTCCAATCTTAACTTTTTTATCATCAATTCAATTATATTATACTTATGCTATATGTTGGTGTCCAGCGTACATATTGACATTTTAATAATTATGAGTTTATCCACGTACGCTGCTAACTAAAATAATTTATTTTCGGAAAAAGAAAAAAAAATTGTATGAAAAGGAGCATTAACTAAGAACTCGATTTACAAGCTTAACAAACCATATAATTGCAACTTAAGGTCGTATTCGCATACAGCCCGAGACAATAATTGACGAAAGTGTAAAAGATAATTGAGCTATAACTCACTTTTAAATACATCAGCTTCCAAGGTCGGACACACCCAGCAATATAACACACCCAGAAGTATATTGCTACCATAACTTAATTTTAGTAACTTTTAGTGCCCTCTTCATTTATTTAATGCAAATTTTTATATAAAATGTTTCGACAAGCTGTGAAGGCATTCTGCTCATACATTTTATTGTAATTTTCAGAACTACGGTACCGCAAGTTTCATGTTCAACAGCAACAAGCAGTGATGTCACACCCCTCTCAACCAAAGTTCCTCCGGAGGTCGGCGCAAGCAACGCCCACGTGAACATCAGACCTTACGTCACTCACAACAACCTCAATACTGCGCTCACAGCTGTCAGCACTACCGCTTAACCCAGCTCGCAAGTCATACGTAAAATTATATACAGGTAACCAGCGGTTCACATATTTTACTTACACCACTTACACTCCACCCTACATATACCTAAAAGTAACACACAACCAAATTTACTTTTAAAAGTTTATGATTGCATAACAACAAACAATAAAAAACNAATTTACTTTTAAAAGTTTATGATTGCACAACAACAAACAATAAAAAATAGCGATTTCTAATAGGAGGCCTTCGAACGATGTTTAAAATTAATTATTTATAATAAAAGTAAAAAGCTCAACCTGTTTTAAGATACAAAACCAGTTAAACTAATGACATACTCCACTGCTAATAAAAAAAAATATATAGATTATTATTTTTTTTAAATGAAACTACTCCAGTCACAACTCATACACTTAAGATCCAAAAAAAAGGGTACACCTGCCTAATATCGTGTAGGGCCCCCGCGAGCACGCAGAAGTGTCGCAAGACGATGTGGCATGGACTCGACTAATGTCTGGAGGTATGCACGCGGCAATTCACACCATGAATCCTGCAGGGCAGTCCACAAATCCATAGGAGTGCGAGGCAGTGGAGATCTCTTCTCAACAGCACGTTGAAAGGCATCCCCGATATGCTCAATAATGTTCATGTCTGGTGATTTAGGTGGCCAATGGAAGTGTCTAAAGTCAGAAGAGTTTTTCTGGAGCCACTCGGTATTAACTCTCGAAGTGTGGGGTGTCACATTGTCCTGCTGGAATTTTCCACGTCGGTCGTAATGCACAATGGACATGAATGGGTGCAGGTGATCGGACAGGATGCTTACATATATGTAACCTGTCAGAGTCGTATCTAGACGTAACAGGGGTCCCATTTCACGACAACTGCACACGCTTCATACCATAACAGAGCCACCGCCGGCTTGAACAGTCCCCTGTTGACATGTAGGGTCCATGGATTCATGTGGATGTCTCGATACCCGTACACGTCCATCCGCCCGATACAATTTGAAACGAGACTCGTCAGATCAGGCAACGTGTTTCCAGTCATCAACAGGCAAATGGTGGAGTTGGTGGGCCCAGGCGAGGCGTAAAGCTTTTTGTCGTGCATTCAACAACGGTACACGAGTGGGCCTTCGGGTTCGAATTCCCATATCATTGATGGTCCTTTGAATAGTTCGCACACTGGCATTTGTTGATGCCCCAGCATTGAAATCTGTGCCAATTTGAGAAATGGTTGCACTTCTGTCATGTTTAATGATTCTCATCAGTCGTCGTTTGTCTCGTTCTTTCACGATCTTTTTCCGGCCGCGGCGATGTCGAAGATGTGACGTTTTACCAGATTCCCGATATTCACGGTACACTCGTGAAATGGTCGTACGCGAAATTCCAAATTTTATCGCTACCTCGGAGATTCTATATCCCATCTATCGTTCGCCGACTATAACACAACGTTCAAACTCACTTAAATCTTGATAACCTGTCACTGTAGCAGCAGTAACCGATTTGGCAACTTTGCTAAAAGCTTTTTGCCTTATATAGGCGCTTCCGAAAGCATCGCGTTACTCTGATTAGTTCCATACCTCTGTTATTTGCATACGCGCGCCTATACCAGTTTTTTGGCTCTTCAGTGTATATATGAATAAAGGAATTGTAAGAGTATACGTCATAAAATAAAGACATCTCAATTATAATACTTCTTATCACTGTAATTTAAGATTTTAATTGTTATAGAAAACGAACCATTTGTAAAATTTACCATATTCAATCGACATTATTATTTGATACTGACGCATATTTCTTGTATAATACTTAACATTTATTACTTTAATATTTTGATTGTAATAATTACTTATCCGTTCCATTTCCCTCTTAAGTATTGAAACGTAGTAAACAATAAAAAGCAGCTGAAATGTTTCTTTTCTTTTTGCATTTTTTCAATAATTAATTAAATAATATTCTATGTGTCGATACCATCCCATCAGTGTCCTAACCTTGTTACATCACGTACCGTTTTAGTATGAAACAATTCTCTTAACATATCACTAATTTGTCAGCGTTCTAACATGTTTTCATTTTTCAGCACGTGTATTTTCTGTACAACTACACATAATAATTTTTGTAACGGGGAGAGCAGTTAACTTACCAAATTCAAATTCTTTAAATTTTAAAATATTGTTTTATATTTTCATTGTGATTATTGATTCATATATTTTCCTTCATGCTTTACAAGTATTGATGTACTTAACGAGCCATGCCAAGTAGTACTTAGGGACTCACGAACTCAAGAAAGGCTGACGCGTTCGCGAACCACCTGCGGGGCGTCTGCTGCGCTCGCGTGGAAGACAATTTGCGCACCCGGCGGAAATGCAAGTTCAAGGAACTCAAGGCCACTGTAAACACACAGCCCAGCGTTTGATCGGCCCACCTTGCCCGCGGACTGCAGGAAGGCAACTGGCAGTTCCTTATTACTAAATTATCCGTCAACTTTAATTCCTTTCAAAAAGGTTTTCCGCTGTAATGAAGTGGACTTAAACCCGATCCATAATCCTGCTGCCACAACATGAACCCCGCAACTCCCAGTCATCTACAAAATCCAAACGGACTCTAGGGCGAGATGAGGGTATCTCGCTAGTGAACATTAGGGAAGATGTTAAAGTGTGATCAGACCTTAGCGGAACGGCTTGCCTGGTCACACCTTCAAACATTAAACCTGGAAACGAGCGGGATTGCAACACCACCATTTGGTCGTCGACCCTTGCGAAAGAAGACAGTTACAGAAATATC
>NQII01001652.1:375515-450830 GCA_002778355.1 Clitarchus hookeri | reverse complement strand
ATATATATATATATATATATATATATATATATAAGTCTTTCAACCAAGTCATAAACGTCTTTACAACACTATGCAGATTGACTTCCCGTCACTCTTCACAGAAGGTTTACGATTTATGTCTGCATGAATGTTCTTCCATGAGAGTAGGTTGTTACATACCTCTGCGTCAGAGTTCTAGGTTCCAATCTGTGTTTCTACACATAGGTAAGTGTTCAGCATGTCGGAATTCAGTAATGCCGGTTGAAGGCTATCTTGCACCTAGCAGGGGCTGTGTGACCTTTGGAGCCTTACATAACACTCTGTTGGCTAGTGTTATTCGTTAAACTTGACAAGAACTGCACGGCAGTTGTGTCGTCACCCAACCATCTGAGCTGGCTCACATATTCCTCCGCATATGACAACAGTCGCATTCTGTTGCTAGTGTTGTACACTGAATGTATTGGACCGGTTCAGTTGCTTTGTAAGGAAGTTATTTTCTAGTATGTTGTACTGTCCAGAATAGTCTGGTATTGTATAGCTTCGTTAATTTTTTAATTCTATTGTTGGTGGTTAAGAGCTAGCTGTGTTAGCGATGACTCAAGCTGTCGTCTTTGTGTAGGACTGATGGTGATCGTATGTATTAATATATATATATTTTTTACAGTTATTTCTATTTTTGACATTGTCAAAACCTGGTTTTTCTCAGAGGTGGAGGGGAATACTCTGAGATAACCCTCCCGGCTTGGCATGCAAGAGCGTGAAGTATTTAATCTTGTAGGAAGGACTTACATGTTAAATTATTTTGGGAATATCCTGAGATAACTCTCCTGGCTTCGAATGCAAGCACGTGGTGTATATCATTAGTAGGAAGGCCTTAAATGATAATTATTTTTGGGGAGACTCTGATATAATCCTCCCGGCTTGGAATGCAAACGTGCTATGTCTGAGTCAACCTCTCGCTTGGAATGCAAAAGCATGAAGTAAACGGTCTCGTAGAAGGGGAATTAAATCATAATCGAATTTGAGAAGACACTTAGATAACCCTCCCAACCACTGCTTGTGGTATTTGCGATAGGCGTAAGTTGATTGGTTGTGGCAGTTATTTTGACAAGGGTAACGAAACCTATATTCATATGTTTATAAATCAATCATGGAATCACTCCCAACAGTGGAAATTATATATATGTTAGGAACATCTAGTAATAAATATGTATTTTTCCCCTTTGGTGTACCTTACGAGGTCAATCTTTGTTTGCATGTGTTGATGAAACCTTTGGACGACGATATGTTGAATTAAGCACCAATTGCGCCACAACAATAAAAAAAACCCCTGTGATCTCCGAATGGAGGCTTGCTGTCCTTCGTTTTGGAAGGTTGAGAGAACGATATGTAAAAATAAACAAGTTTTCCACGTGTGTGTGAGGCTTGCAGTCGAGGTCCACGTGTCCTTGCCTGCAAGCTCTGTTGTAGCGACTGCTGTGGAGGGCGGTTGGGCGATGGTGCGTGAAATACATTTCTCGGCAAGTTGCCGGCTTCGCGTACAGCTGAACTGCAGTGTAATATCAATATTTCAGACACTCGTGCTAGAGTGTGTGTGTGTTTGAATGAGTGTGTGTGTGTGTGTGTGTGTCGCCTCGGTACAAAAACGTGGTTCTCGGTGGAGCCACGCACACCATGTGTGGAAAATCACTTGTTGCTTGAGGTTATAGGCTTCGAAAGACATTTTCTTGAGGACGTTGCCAATGCCTGGGGGCGTTAATAATTTTAATCATACTACTTAACATATTTATATATATATATATTTCCGCAACTCACTTGTGTTCTGCTTGCAGCCGTTGTCTTGCGTGTGCTTACCTACGGGTGTTAATAATTGTAATTGTACTACTTTCCTTATTTGTTAATATATGCTTTAAATAAAAATGCTTTTCCCAGCATTAAATCATATAGTATCTCGTGAAGTGTCGTAGAAGCAAGACCTACAACGGACGGGTCTGCAGTATGATTGGTTCTCTACTTAACATATATATATATATATATATTTCCGAAAACGTATTTCTCGGCAAGTCGCTGGCTTCGCGCACAGCTTAGCTGCAGTGTAATATCAATATTTCCGACACTCGCTAAAGTGTGTGTGTGTTTGTGTCACCTCGGTACAAAAAGGTATTTCTCGGCGGAGCTGCACACATAATGTGTGGAAAATTACTCAATGCCTGGGGCTGTACGCGCCGAACAACATTTTCTCGAGGAGGTCGCCAATGCCTGGGGGGCGTTAATAATTGTAATCATACTACTTGACATATTTATATATATGTATATTTCCGTAACTCAAGTGTATGCCGCTTGCTACCTATGCCTTGCGTGGGGGCGATAATAATAATTTTAATCATACTAATTTACGTATTTTTTAATATATATTTCCAATAAAAAAGCTTTTCTAAGCATTGTATCATATAGTCTCTCGTGAAACGTCGTAGAAGCAAGACCTACAATGGACGGGTCTGCAGTAGGTGTGTAAGNCTCGTGAAACGTCGTAGAAGCAAGACCTACAATGGACGGGTCTGCAGTAGGTGTGTAAGTATGATTGGTTCTCTACTTTACATATATTTTAATATATATTTCCGAAACTTACATCGGGGGCTGGGATGTGCGTAATAAATATGCCTTTCTAAGCATTATATCACATGGTATCTCGTGAGACAACGTGGAAGAAAGACCTACAAGGGACTGGTCTGCTGTACATGTGTAAGTATGAAACAATTTCCGTATACTCGGATTTGGGAACACCTTGAGATTACCCTCCCGGCTTTGCATGCACTATATATATATTTCCATCGCTCTTATGCTGGGGAGTGACGGTAAATCCATGTAAGACAGGGGCTATATCGTTATATTATTATTGTTTTCAAGAAAATTCGAGTTTGTATTTTAATACTTTCACTTGGGACACGACTCAGCTGCCGTGGCACCCCTCCCCTGTGAATGCAAGAGCATGAATTTAAACATGTCCACTTTATCCATTGCATCGCCTCGGTCCCTCTTGGGATGCGAGAACTGCTTTACGTTGATGGCATTGTAAGTCGTCCGGTGTGTGCCTGTGTCGCCCCTCCTCCAGGCTCCCAGTGCCTCGGCACTTTTCTCTTCACATTTCATTTAAACTTATTTTCTTGATGCGGCCTGCCACTTGTGTCTTGGAAGTGGACGCGCACATACTTGTATGTAAGTATGCTGCATGACTTATTTTTTTTTGCGTACTGACTGATCGTACAGCCTGACTGCAGCATATATGACATGGAGGCATGGCGGGCATCTCTCTCTCTTGGGACACGCCTGCCTCTGCCCTGTGAATTCAGGAGCACGAAGTGTGCACTCTACCAACTACTCTACCGAGGCCACCGTCGAAATGGAATACTAGTGGGTGCCATTTAACTTGTCATTTATCTGTTCCACCACTGTGGTACCTAGTAGCAATGGAGTGCAATTGGGTGGTGCTTTTTTACATGTGCACTCTATATGCTATGCTACCACTGCCTCAATTCGAAATAACATTTCGCAAAGTCCCAGCGGAGCATGACATTTAACTTGTCATCTACTGGCAATGACCAATGGCAGGCATCTCTCTCTCTCTTTCTCTCTTGGGGACATCCCTGCCCTCCCCTGTGAAAGCGCGAGCACGAAGTTTTGCACACTATCCACTATGCTACAGCAGCCCCACTTAAATGTAATGCTAGAGCATAACATTTAACTGGTCATCTACTGGCAACATCCCATGGCAGGAGTCTCTTTTGGGACAATGGAACACTATAGCGTGACATTTAACTTGCAATCTTAAGAGTCTCTCTTGGGACATATCTGCCCCTCCACTGTGAATGCGATAGCATGAAGTTGCGATCTACCTATTGTATCACAACAGAACCCTTGCTATGGAATGCAAGAGCATGAAGTGATGTAGCCCAAGGCTATGTCGTGGCAGGCGTCTCTGTTGGGAGCTGCCATCGGTGTGTGAATGTGAGAGCATGGAGTTGTGCTCTATCCATTATGTCACCTTGGCACCGAGCCTCCCCAAGGGTGTATGTCATGGCAGGACATCTCTCTTTGGACATGTCTGCCCCTCCCCTGTGACTGCAGGAGCGCGAAGTTCTTCACTCTATCGTCTGCTCTCCCCTGTGAATGCTGGAGCATGATGTTTTAACATTCACTCTATCCACTATTCTACTGTCTCTCTCTTGAGACACGACTAATGTCTGGGCATTGTCTTTAACATTTTACTTGCCATCTAAGGTGTCTCTCTTGGGACACGCCTAACCCCTCCCCTGTGAATGCGAGAACATAAAGTTGCACTCTACCCATTGCATCACCATGGCACCACCCCCCTGCTATGGAATGCAAGAACGTGAAGTTCCTTGTAGCCTGAGGCAGGCGTTTCTCTTCGGACATATCTGCCCTCCCCTAGGAATGCAAGAGTAAGAAGTTTTAAAATGTGCTCTACCCATTGCATCACCGTGGCACCCATTCTAATGGAATGCTAAAGCGTGAAGTCCCGTAACCCGAGGCAGGCGTTTCTCTTGGGACACATCTGCCCTCCCCTGTGAATGCGAGAGCATGAAGTTGTGCTCTACCTATTGCATCACCACAGCACCACCCCCCCTGCTATGGACTGCAAGAGTGTGATGTCCCATAGCCCGAGGCTATGTCCTGGCAGGCGTCTGTTGAGAGCCCCTGTCGGTGTGTGAATGCAAGAGCCTGGAGTTGCCTTATGTCCCCTTGGCACCGAGCCTCCCCGAGGGTATATGTCATGGCAGGGCGTCTCTCTTGGGATACATCTGCCCCTCCCCCGTGAATATGGAAGTGCGAAGTTCTGCACTCTATCCACTACACTATCGCGGCCCCCCTCTACGAGAAATGGAATGCTATTGCATGATATTTAACTTGCCATCTAAGGCATCTCTCTTGGGGCATGTCTGCCCTCCCCTGTGAATGCGAGAGCATGAAGTTGCGCTCTACCCATTGCAACGCCGCAGCACCACCCTCTTACTATGGAATGCAAGAGCGTGATGTCCTGTAGCCCGAGGCTGTGTTCTGGCAAGCATCTCTGTTGGTATTTGTCATGACTGTTGCCTCTCTTGGGAGCTGCTGCGCTCTATCCACTGCATCACTGCGGCACCCCCATGGTGGGCGTGTTGCTGTAAGGAGCCTCCCCGAGGGTATATGTCATGGCAGGTGTCTCTCTCTTGGGACACGTCTGCCCTACCCTGTGAATGTGAGAGTGGGAAATTTTAACATACACTCTATCCACTATGCTATCGTGGCCCCCATTGAAATGGAATGCTAGAGTGTGACATTCAACTTGCCATCTAAGGCATCTCTCTTTGGACATGCATGCCCCCTCCCCTGTGTATGCGAGATCATGATGATTTGCTCTACACATTGCATCACCAATGCACCCTTGCAATTGAATGCATGAGCGTGAAGTGCCGTAGTTCGAGGCTATGTAATGGCAGGTGTCTGTGTTGGGAGCCGCCATAGGTGTGTGAATGCGAGAGCATGGAGTTGCACTCTATCTATTGCATCGCCTCGGTACTGAGCCTCCCTGATGGCATTTGTCATGGCAGGCGTTTGTATCCTTCTCGATGATGCGATGGCCGTAGCCGGGGATGGGAGGGGGGTTACTATTTTAACACGTGCAAGGCTCTAGCAAATTTGTTTTTCATGACTGGCATCTCTCTAGGGAGCCACTGCGCTCTATCCACTGCTTCACTGCAACCCCCCCCCCTATCGAGGTGGTGGGCACATTGCTGTAAGGAGCCCATCCTCCCCCGAGGGTATATATATATATATATGTCATGGTGGACGTCTCTCTTGGGACATGTCTGCCCCCTCCCCTGTGAATGTGGGAGCGCGAAGTTCTTCACTCTATCCACTACACTACCGCCGCCCCCCTCATCGAGAAATGGAATGCTAGAGCATGACATTTAACTTGCCATCTATACATTCCATCACTGTGGCACGCTCCCCCTCGTCGCAATGGAAAGCAAGAGCATGAAGGTTTTTTATATATGCTCTAGCCACTACATCACTGTGGGCCCCCAATTCGAAATGTCATCTACTCGCAACGTCCCATGGCAGGTGTCTATCTTGGGACATGTCTGCCCCTCCCCTGTGAATGTGGTAGCGCGATGTTTTATCATTTACTCTATCCACTATGCTACTGCGGACTCCATTGAAATGGAATGCTAGAGTGTGACATTTTAACTTGTCATCTAAGGCGTCTCTCTTGGGACATGACTGCCCCTCCCCCTTGCGAATGCGAGAGCGTGAAGTTGCGCTCTACCCATTCTGTCACCACAGCACCACCCCCCTTGCTATGGGATGCGAGAGCGTGAAGTCCCGTAGCCCCGAAGCTATGTCCTGGCGGGCGTCTGTTGGGAGCTGCCGTCGGTGTGTGAATGCAAGAGCATGGAGTTGCGCTCTACCCATTGCATCACTGCAGCACCCCCCTTGCTAACGAATGCAAGAGTATGAAGTCCCATAGCCCCCCTAAACTATGTCCTGGCAGGCGTCTCTGTTGGGAGCTGCCGTCGGTGTGTGAATGCAAGAGAATGGAGTTGCACTCTATCAATTGCGACACCGCGGCACCAACCCCTCCACCCTTGAATGCCAGAGCATGACATAACGACTGGGCGGCATCTTTGGGAGCCACAACCAACATGGCAGACTCCTTGGTGTTGGCTTAGGGAGCCATGAACAAACATGGCTGCCAGGGAATTAGCGAGAAAAAATAATTTTTTTTGAACTTTTAAAATGTTAAGAAATTTTTTTAACTTTTGAAATAATAAATCACACTTTTTAAATATTAAATCGAACTCTTAAAAACATTAATTTTGAAAAATAAATTTATTGAAAATTAGTTTTGTAAAAAACTTTTAAAAAAATTAATTTTGTAAAAAACGCTTTTTTTTAATTAATGTTTTTGAAAAAAAAATTGCCAAAATTTTGGGAATTTTTGGAATTTTTGCAAATTTTGGCAAATTTTGGCAATGGCTGCCAATATGGCCGCCGCCGAAGCAGAATGCAATTGCATGAGGTTTGTCATTTCCTTACCAAGCTTCGGTGTCCCTGTGTCCCCGTCTTGACGCTGTCTTCGAACATACTATATCTAGCTGCTGGTGGGTAGTGTGCATTCGTCAGAATGACCAATGGTGAGTGGGTTGGGGAGAGGAATTTTAATATAATATGTTTGATTGGAGGGGGTCAGTCATCTGTTGGACATGGTGCAGTGGCGGACCTCTGGAAAAGTAAGTTTTAAAAATAATTTTAAAAAAATAATTTCTAATAGTTTTATTAACTTTAGAATGTATTAGGAAATTCTTGGGAATTTTGACGAATTTTTGGCTTCGAGTTCAAAGGTCACTGGGGTGAAAGTCAAAGGTCAAGGTAACATTGATTAAATATGGCATTAGAAGTCAGTAATATAATATGCTTGCTGACTTTTATGAATTTATTCAATTGATTCAATCTCGAGTTTTTATTTTCAAGGTCTCCCAGGGACACAGTTATGGGGTCAAGGTCACATGGGTCCAACATGGTGGTTGGGTGATGTCATTACATGGTGGGTGGTCGGTTNACACAGTTATGGGGTCAAGGTCACATGGGTCCAACATGGTGGTTGGGTGATGTCATTACATGGTGGGTGGTCGGTTAGGTCTGACTCTGATCCTGGACCCCTTGTTTCGATTTGGCATACCCTATGCTTATAAAACCAATATGGCCAACACTGCTCGGCCCTCGAAAATGACCACCCAAATTTGTCCAATGGTTGGATAATTGCCTTTCTGTGGATCGTTTTTGCAAGGGGGGGGGGGTCGGTTCTTTTTTGAGGAGAAAATAGGAATTTTTTATAGAAAAGGAAAAATTCTGAGGGAACTTTAGTCAATTTTGAAGGAAACAAGGGACATTTTTAGGTAAAAATTGCCACCGGNAATTTGTCCAATGGTTGGATAATTGCCTTTCTGTGGATCGTTTTTGCAAGGGGGGGGGGGTCGGTTCTTTTTTGAGGAGAAAATAGGAATTTTTTATAGAAAAGGAAAAATTCTGAGGGAACTTTAGTCAATTTTGAAGGAAACAAGGGACATTTTTAGGTAAAAATTGCCACCGGGGGACCGTAATGACAGAACGTAAACAGCTCCGATTCCGCCGCCCTCCTACCTTGGCCCAAAGTCGGCTATATTCTACTACTATCGCTGTTTGAGTTGGATTGTCCAGGAGCATCGTACTGCATCGTGTTCCACATGACGCCGCACCCGCAGCTGCCCTGCACCATCGACCAAATCAAAGCTCTGGACCAGACGCCTGCTACTATACAAGCGCCAGACAGGGCCGTGGAGCTGCCCAGGTGGGGTACAAACCTTCCCAGAATCAGGGGCCCAAGAAGGACGCGGCCAGCCAGACGACCAAATGCCGACGAGAACAGCGTCGACGCCAGACACTCGTGACAGTACCCACCACGGATGTTTCTGCCTCCATGGCACACCTATCAATATATGCATACTCTTGCATTGGTTACAGTGTATCGCTGCAGCTGATGGTGATATATATTTACATATCGCCATCGTCATATCCATAAGGCTCTTTTTTGTTCAATTTGCTATTATCTGCCTCTTGTCATAGGTCCAAGTTAGATCTAATTTATTTATACATTCAGTGCTTACATTGTGCTGGTGCGATCTGATTGTGTTGACAAAAACAAGTAAAAGTTGTTGTTGCAACAATACCTTCTTATAATCTTCAAATGTGATATTATGCTTTACTACACAGTTATGGATGCCTTTTAAATTTTTGGTGGCGTTGTTGTTACATATGTAGGCATACATTTGTGTCCTCAGCCCAATAAACACCTGCTTTACATCCCCTCCACACTCATCTTTCAATTTCCCAAGAACTTTAGCATTGGTAGGGGATTAGTTACGATGTGTGCATGGGGGTGGGGTAGGCACTGGTATCGAATTCTGTCATTAACTGCATATCGTTAGCTAGGTCATCATATAAATTATTGGTCTTTATCTTATATATGAAGCTGTCGGTGTACATGTAGGCCAGCTCAAGACAATCTTCATATTATTTCTTCATTACATTATAATGGATTATATATGTCAGAGGCTTGGAGAGGTATAGTACTCGGTTTGTTTCCTTTTCCATCTTCACCAGATATTAATTTTCTGTGTATACATATATATATATTTGTATGTATATATATATATATATATACACCTATCCTTGAATGTTGGTTTTGTAATAAGGTTTTTTTGCTCTTCGTTCCTTGCATACTAATTCCATGTTCTCTCTCTTCCTTTTGTTTTCCATCAGTTTTCCAAATGTAGCATTGTTCACTAATTTATAGAAGTCATTTTCCAAATTGTTGTTAGCCGCATGTCGTTTCCCTGTATTTAGACCAATAAATTGTTTGAGCCATGTTTCGTGTTCAAATTGCAGTATTCTATGTATTTTTAAAATTTTCAGCCCATGCTCTAGTGCATGCTTCATATTTCTGTAATAAATTATATAATTTATCTTTTTTTTTTAATGTAGACATAAGCTTCTTCTGCTTTGTTCTGGGGGGTGGGGTGGGGGGACTCTCGTTCATCAGCAAAAATGGCAAGTCCTTGTGTGCTTCATGCAGGGTTGTGGAGTACTCGATATCCATCTCCATTTTGTAGCCTGTGATGCTGTCGTCGGGCACACCCATGACGTCAATATCTGTGCCGACCCACTGGAAATCACTTATGGGTATTGGTAGAGACATTGCCCACCCGTATAGATTATTCGCGTTCACATACTTGAGGTAGGCCGGTTCCTTTGTTGAAACATACATGGATGGAATGTACTTATGGTTTGCCATGCAGTGATGCTTGACATACAGGGCCATGCCCTCCTCCCTCATTATTCCCTTTTCAATGAATGACTAACTCTAAATTAACTTTGGTAAGTTTCAGCGTGGCATCAAGCGGGAATCCTGGCATCCTCACGTAGCGGATGCAGTCGAGACCATAGGTCTTGAAGCACAGTTTCCTGACATGTTCGAAGATGTCCGCCAGGAGAAGGACATCCGTCATCAAATAAACTTTAGAGTAGTCACCAAGTTTTCTAAAATTATCTTNAAGATGTCCGCCAGGAGAAGGACATCCGTCATCAAATAAACTTTAGAGTAGTCACCAAGTTTTCTAAAATTATCTTGTTCCATACATTCTTCGTGTGCAGGTAGACAACATCTGATATGTTTGAGTCTGTCAATCTATTGAAAAAAATTTCCTTAGGTGGGAAATGTGGTTCGTTCAACTTGGCCAAGTCTGCAATGTAGTCATATGGGAATTTTCCTTCGAGAATAACTAGTGCCATTTAATCTNTTCGTTCAACTTGGCCAAGTCTGCAATGTAGTCATATGGGAATTTTCCTTCGAGAATAACTAGTGCCATTTAATCTTGTGTGAAAAATTTAAACGTGTTTTTGAATTCGTTTCTTGGTAGGTTTTCTGTGAGGATGGTCAGGCTTGCAGACATAAATCTAAAAATATCAATGAATTTATTTCTAAATGTCTCCCCTTGTGATTTTTAAAATGTTATATGATTCTTCTCCATGTGTGGGATTATGAATATTTCCTTGTTATAGCCTGCTGCTTGATTATGAAATTTTCGTCATGGGCCAAATTGTGGAACAATACAGGCAGCTTCTTGGGGTAGCGGTGGAGAAAATTGCATTCTTTACATGCAGGTCCGATGTAACAACCTGTGAAGTGGCAGTGATCCATTGCTCTGGGGTTGACANAAATTGCATTCTTTACATGCAGGTCCGATGTAACAACCTGTGAAGTGGCAGTGATCCATTGCTCTGGGGTTGACATCCGTGAATGTTGTGGAGAAGTAGCAGCACTCTCAGTCAAATGGTATAATAGTTGCTGGTTCGTTAGGGGTTACATAGGTTCAGTTACTTCCTATATTTATTTATTTTTGTCCAATTTCGACTATATCCTTTATAAATTTTCCTTCTGCATCTTCACCTGTACACATTTGGGGCTCAGTTAGTAGGTTTGCAGTCTTACTTGCTGGAATCACACTATGGTCCACATATACATAATAACAGTAACTATATGCCTCATATTTCTGGTATTCATAAATGTGTGAGCCGCTGGGGTCCAGCTGGCATGTGTAAACTGGCTTGAGCATGGCATCGAAGTCAGCGTATATGACAATGGGCATCCTGTCTCCATTCTGATAATTTTTGAATTTGAGTGTTGGTCATTGTTCGTGCTGTGGCATCTCGATTCGTGCTGGGGCATGGGGTCTACCATATTTCATGTGCTTTTCCAGGCACTGTTGGCCAGTCAGCCCAGTAATTCTTGGCCAATCATGGTAAAATGTAAAGCACCACTTACATCTATGCATTTTCTTTTTGTGGACCGATACCTGGGGACACACCAGTCTTCAGTAGTTCTTGATGTAGGTATAGTGGGCATTTTCCACCGTAGTCAACACTAGCAGGTCAAAATGTTTGGACTTCTCTTTCACCACTCGTACGAGCACGACCTTCTACTCGTCGGTGAGCGAGCACACATTTACCGATAGAGCAGGATAATTCCTCTCAATCATCCCTATTTGCTGCAGAGGTGTGGGGAACTCGATGCCACTAAAATCGAACCTGATTTTCAGGGCTGTGTAGCAGTGGTTAACACATTCGGGGTTCCAGCCATCCACACATTATACCAAAATCGCCCACTTTTAACACAGCTGGTCCTTTCGATTCTGGGGGTTAATAATTGCCTCCCGGTTTTATAGGTGCTTGCGAGTCAATGTATGACGAAGACTGGAGGGAATCCAGCTTGTTGATTCGGAGCTGCAGGCGTTTCACAGAGGTGAGGGTCTAGCCACTTCCCATCCCCTGGTAATCCTCCTCCTGACAAATTTTTTCGATGCTGCCTTTCATTGCATACTCTATATTGCTGACATTGTGTAATGGCACATACTTCGTTTTTAATGCCCTGTTGTTGGTCTTGTGCTCATCGGGCTCAGACTTCCCATAAATAAATTCTAAAAATAAATTTAATTTTAATGGCACCCTGGTCTTTGATAATTATCTGCTCCAGTTGTCCGACGACCTTCTCTTTCATATTTTTTTAGGTAGCTGCATATGTCCATTGCCTGGCTCGAGGTGTTTACAGCAACGAGGGTTTTCATTATGCCTCTGAAGGCTGTCTCCACCTCCACGAACCCAAACTCATTGGGTTCCCCGGCCCGATGACTACTCGCCTGCAGGAACTGCTCTCTGCTGATATCTGACGGGCTGGGACGGAGGCAGATACACATCGTCGTTTTGCAGGAGGTGGGAATAGGCTGATGCATTAAGCAGAATGCTCTTTTAATTTGTCTGACCTGGAATAGTCCATGCCGCAGTCCTCACAAGGAAACATCTTCATCTCTGGGTTGAACTTAAACCCCTTTTCGTTTCTGCGGGCATCGCTCTTGTCGGCCAATGTCGCTCTACAGAACTTGCAGTTGCCAGCTACTTTCTGCCGCACGACTCCATTACAGCTCCTCAGGTGACGTTCCATACTATCCTTCCATCCGATTTCCATTCCACGTTTGTCACACGCCTGTCCTTCTCTGTGAGAATTATGAACGCAGGTGCATTCATGCTTTAGTACAGACTTCCAGATTGCAAAATACTTGCTGCAAAACCCGCACACAAAGATCGGGGTGACAATGCATTTACCATAAAAGTCGAAGCAGCGGAAGGAAGAGACGGAACCCTGCTGTCCATTGCGCTGCTGAGGATCACCAACCTGAAACGTACATGCGCAATAAGCATTAATGTTTTACACACAATTTTTCTTGCATATGCACATGAAATATTATCTTGAAAAAGTTCTTACGATTAAGCTATATTGGAGTTTTCATTATCTAGAAACTCATTTTCGATGACTATGTAATACATTTTTTTTTTTAGAAATATATATATATATTGAGTAAATTACATCTACATCTACCTGCAAGTACAAGAATCTTTGCTTACATTACCGTTCGTACTTGGTACTTTACTAGTATGGTAGGCCCGGCCGGCGGGTATACCCGGCCAGTGTTAGTTTCAATCAATCCCGCGCACATAGGTAAACAAATAACACGCCACAACGACCGCAACGCCATTTAGCCATATAATCGAATCAACTCGGACGCGACCGCCGAGCGAACAACACGTTACAATCGTTAATTTACCTGTGCCTATATTGTGGTGTACGCCGTTTACATTTTGAACTCAGTTATGGTTTATAAAATGTATGCACTTCACCATGATTTATTGATTATCCTTTAAGATATTGATTCTAGTGTATAAGTTAGGTTAATAATTTAGGTTATATAAATTGACATTGTCGATATTAAATAAAATCATAGAATGTGGCGGTCGGGTACCACCGGACACGATGTTGTCAGATAACCCCGGACATTTTTGGATGGATAAATATTTAGTCATATTAATGTAATGTTAAAGCAAGTGTTTAAAATGTTGTTGTATTTTGCAGAATCACTTCAAAAATGCCAAACTTCAAGGGAAGAATTACACACAGAAGAAATTGGGATGAAAATAAAATGAAACAGGCTATGCTATCTGTCCAGGAAAAAAAGACATATGTGAGAGAAGCAGCTGAGAGATATAGGATGCCGAGAAATACTCTTCAAAATCGGATCAAAGCCATCAGCAGTGGACAAGAAGCACTTCAAGGCAAAACTGGGAAGATTCTGACATCTTCGCCGTTCAAAAACGCGCTGGCAGAGAAAAAGGCTGCAGCCAAAAAATCGAAAGCTGCAACCAGTGATACTAAGGTTGCAGCCAATAAAACCAAGGCTGCAACCAATAAAAACAAGGTGGCAGTTAATAAAATGAAAATAAATAAGAAAATTCAACGTTTGGTTCAGCAACAAAGAGTACAGGATACAGAATGCATCATTTGCGGAGAAACATTCCAAGAAGACTGTATCCAGTGTCATAAATGCGAAGACTGGGTGTACGAAGCGTGTGTGGACATTAGCCCTTCGGAGGAATACTACTTTTGTGACGTATGTAAGGCCCAAAAACGGTTTGGTAATCATTAAATCTATGCCCGGGGCTACCCTCCAAAAATGTACCCACTGAAAATGTAAGACTTATTTCAAGACTTGATATAAGCTAAGATAATGAACCTATCAGATTGTTACTTAATCAAAATTTTGAGCGATATGTTGTATTTCAATCCTAGTATAAAATTAAGATTTAAATCTGTTAATTTTCAAAATGTCATGAGTTTTATTTATGTGGCCGGGGCTACCCGACTCTCCCCTACATATTATGGTGCAGACATTTTGATTACAACCAGCCTGTTAAAAAATTTTTCTGTACCTTTCCAAATCAACCTGCCTTTTTGATAAGTTTTATTAGTTTGGACATTTTTACCAAAAGTTTTCATTGTATAATTTACTGACATTGTCATGTGATGAAGCAAAACTACTCTTATGTATACGATTTCGCATGTAATAAAATTAGGGGGGGGGGGGGGCATTGGCCAGTGTTGTGACTTGGTTTAAAACAGGAGAATTATTGTTGGTACTCGTCATAGCGGCGCACGGCCTTAATTTCAAGATTATTTATTTAATTACATAAAATAGCATTACTTATTTTTCCTACATACTTACAAGAAGCATCAGAAGGACCAAGCTGTGATGCCAACAAAACACGCAAACGGCAGCTCGATGTTGGATAACCAGGAGGGAACCTGAAAAAAACACACACACTTTTTATTCAATAAGCGCACGTCATGTCGACAATTTTTTGTGGGAAAAGCATGGCAATGAGCAAAAAGAACTTAACAATATGGGGACATGATATTAGTTAATGGAACGAGGTGGAAAATAGGCATTGTCTATTGATTATGTCTGTCGCATGAAGAAAAGCTTCAGGCGCCTGCCGTTGAATCGAACCCGGTCCGCAGTAGCGCAGGCTAGCGGCCGTGAGCCACACATTCGGCAGTAACAACAACAGCATACAGCTTTCCGTATGGTAATAAATGGTGATACATTCGTGTGCTGACTAGCTTACTGTGAAACAGTGATACTGAAGATAGGTAGGGCGTATTTAACACTTTCCGCTCTGTACACATTTACTGGCATCCAACACATGTTATAGTTGTGTAATTTATATCCACATTTTATAGGAACGACATTTGTGCTCGTTTTTGGGTTCTCACTTGCCACGCTCTTATTGGTTAGTACCACATTTGACGCACTGTGCTCCAATGATTATTACTGCTAGCTGGCCCAGTGGAGTGCACAGATTATAGAAAGCAAAAAAAAAATATCCTTTTCACAATATATATTGTTTATAACATTTTTAATATTTATAGTCGCTATAATTAGTGCTGTGACGTGTTATTTTTAAGATCCTGACAAAACAATGAAATTACATTTATGTAAATGTTGTTTTTGATGGCAGAGACATTTGTTTCCTCTTTAGTGTAGCCTGATTTCCACTCGGGCATAATGAGGTTAGCAAAGGTGATGCGAGCAATTCAGTATAGCTCTAAGGGAGAAAAAAATAGTGTGCTGTACTTACCGACTTGGACGAAAATTCGGCTAAGGCATGACACAAGCTGGAAACGGCCGTCATGTTTCTGCAGCCCCAAGTCCTGTCCATGAGTACTACGAAATTAGTATAGTGATGTACATGTACATATACGTATGTGAGTTTCATTTAAATAAAAAGACATGGTAATTTTAAAGTCAACGAGAGAATGAAACGCTTGTTATGTAAAGTTTTGCGTTTTGGCGTTTTGAAAGAAATGCAAAAATCAAGAATGTTATAATTAATGATTACAAAGTAATTTCAATTAAAGAATAAAATATTTCTTCATTTTATTGGAACTGTTATACAGGAATATTTTTTAACAATGTGTGAATGAAACCACTTCAATTTTGTCTGGTTATGATATATTTCCTTCTTTTTTTTTAGTGTAAATACGTTATCCACTGAAAATAAACTCATCTTATTTTGTGTTTCCATTTTAGTTAAGTGTATTACTAAAACTGAGAGTTAAATATGCAGTATTATCATCCTTAATGCATTTATTCCTCTTTTACTGCTCAATGGCTTTGCCGTTAAACACGCAGTCTGTTCAATAAAATATTTGAACATAGTGTATACTAGCGAACCAGCCCGACTTCGCCTGGGTACAATTGAGTTTTACAATCATACATTAATAAATAAATTGGGAAAAGACAATTCATTTATATGAAAACAGAATTATAAAATTATACTATGTTGGCCTAGGTTTTTAACTGATTACGGCAAACCAAAAGTAAGGAAATATTTTTTTACCCGATAGCCAAGAAGTAAGGTATTGTTTTTGGAGTGTATCTGTGCAACTATCGTGTAGTTAACACATTTCCGCTTTCGATGTATGAAAATCAAAACGTGAGTTTCATCAAGTTGTAGCATTACAAATAAGTGTAGGTACCTAGGTATTTTTTTTGTGCATGACTGAGGGATCTTAATCGATCACCAAAGTTAAGCAACGTTCCCAGTGGCACACATTTTGATGAGTGACCGTTTAGGNGTTAACACATTTCCGCTTTCGATGTATGAAAATCAAAACGTGAGTTTCATCAAGTTGTAGCATTACAAATAAGTGTACCTAGGTATTTTTTTTGTGCATGACTGAGGGATCTTAATCGATCACCAAAGTTAAGCAACGTTCCCAGTGGCACACATTTTGATGAGTGACCGTTTAGGAGCATAACATCTGAGCGCTTCCGGGCTTTGGAGGGCACGTTAAATATTCAGTCCCGGTTGTTATCGAATGATAGCAGTCGTTAAGCCATTTCAGAGGTCCTTGGGAGGCTAAATAAACTCTGACTCCAGAGGAAAAAAAATGTTTCGTTCACGTTCCCAGCCGTTGCAGAATTAGGGTTGGTTGTTATTCCACAGGAACCGTACAATTTTCCGGAATAAAAAGTATCCTATGTCCTATTCCATGACCTAAAGTACGTACATACACTATTTCATTAAAATCCGTTCAGTCCTTATGGAGCTGAGTTGTAACAAACATACACACACAGATTTTCGCATTTATAATATTAGTAGGATACAGATGTGCAAAAGTTCTGTACAGTAGGGTGTAACACTTATGAAAATAGGGAATAAGTTATGATAGAATGTGACACCGAAAATATCAAAATACTTAAAAGTAATTCCTCTAGTGGAAAAACATGTGCCTTAGTACGTCACTTACTGTGCAAATTGTTAGGGGAGAATTTTATTAAAGAAAATGATTGTTTTGTGACAATTGGGTTGTTTTTTAGTTACAAGGTTATCATATTTCTTGCTGGTGTTCATGTTAGTTTTATTCTTATAATAATGTTATTTACAGCCTACATTAACAAATATCTTGTTTTTATAACTTGTTTATTTTCAACAGTGTTCTGAGCTAAAAGAGACCTACACATATAAAAGCAATCTACTGAGTTACGGAGTTTAGTAAAGTCATTTTCAAATTAACGTCCAGTTACATTTTATCCGAAAGTAACGAGAAGTAGCTGAAGAGTCTTTAATTTCTTAAGTAACAATTTAACTGAAGTTATTTATAAAATGTAACTTACCTAACTCTGCTTAAAACATGTTAGATATAAGGCCTACCGTAGTATATTACTTGTTTGCCAATTTTGGTAGAAATTGGTTGATTCTTTCCCGAGATATGACAAAACTTGGTTTATTCATGTGGTATTAGCAATCAAAATGGCAAACAAAAGTGGCTCTGTGTAGACGCATTTGATGGTCGTAATAGATACTGCCAGCATATCGAGTTACGTTGAAATTGGTTACTTTGTAACATTTATATAGCATAGTGGCCTTAAAATATTTATATTGCCGCAATTTCAAAAATAAGCGTCTGACTTTCTAAAACATATCAGTTTACTTGACGTGCCGTAGTATAACGGTACTGCCAAGTTTGGTAGGAATAGATTGATTGTTTCCCGAGATATGGCATAAAATCCTTATATTTCATGTGGTGCTATCATACAGAATGTCTGACAAAAGAGGTTATGGTTTGACATATTTGAAGCATGTAATAGATACTTTCAGAATAAAAAGTTTGAACGAAATGGGTCAAGCAGTGCCATAAAGCAAATGTGCCTACAAAAATTTATATGGCCACCATTTTGAAAACAAGTACCTGAACCATTAAAATGACGTATATTAGCATTTCCTAAAACTGTATCACTTATACACCAAATTTAGCATGTCTCCGTTTTGTAGTTACCGGAATATAATCTAAAATATTTATTTTTATATGTTGCACTAGCTTTCAAAATGTCTGCTCAATAAAATTATAGCTTTCTAAACTCTATTATTTAATAATGCACTGCCAACGTACGAAATTCGGGTTTAAATAAATTAAAACTTAATTATGAATGCTATTTTGAAAATAAGTATCCGGTTTTATCGAAAACTATAAAAGTCGGATTTACTTACTAAATACTATATGTGGACCGAGTTTGGTGTAATTCGGTTTTCGGATTTAAAATTTCTTAAGGGAGGGTGACATACACTCCTGACAAACATCCAGGTGATTGTATAAGCCTATCTTTTCTTTGGAAATTAGGCTTAAAAAAAATTAAAATACGCAGTAGTTTACACGGACGTCGGTAGCTGTACAAGTAGAGTATATTATTAAGGGGGGGTGTAAATATCACCCTCCCGCTCTTAACATCATTGACTTCGAACCAACAGACTTAGCGTAAGAAATGCACAGCACTGTATTGATTTATATGGACAATTTCGAAGAATGCGAATGAAAGCGTTTGATCTTTTTATCCTTTAAAATAATATATCTTAAAACAATTAGAAGTTGGATTGACACATTTTATACAATTAAAATAATGTGGTGGCTGACAAAAACAGAAATTCTTCAAAAATGTAATTGTGTGTTCAGTTTGCCAAAAGTAATATAAAATGACAGTAGCATTGCAATATTGGAGGTGGCAGATCCCCTTCGTCTCCCTACTCTACCAGACGGCAGTGGATGACTATGTATTACCCCAAGACATGTTTTGCGGTGTACGATTGTTGAGGATAAGGAATTGTTTTTAATCCAACAAACCACTCGTTTATAAAATTACTATTCCGCTTACCTGAAATAAAGTATTTCTTAACAAATGTTTGTTGCGTGAAACGTAAGTTGTGTTACTTCTGACATATAGAGCTCAATTATATAATTGTAGTTCAAACAATCTGTGTCATATAATTATGAAAGTAGGCTACAGTAATATGGCTAACATCTCAAAACACTATTTTTGTGTCAAACAACATTTGATTGTTACTTTATTCTTTCTGTATTTATAATTTTTTTTAAAGGACGTATCAGTAATTTTCATGCATACTTTGACTTTTTATACTAATAGTGTTACTGGATAGCATGGCAGAAAATTATANCATTTGATTGTTACTTTATTCTTTCTGTATTTATAATTTTTTTTAAAGGACGTATCAGTAATTTTCATGCATACTTTGACTTTTTATATTAATAGTGTTACTGAATAGCATGGCAGAAAATTATATACTTCCTTCTAAGCATGTAATGAAAGCATAAATAACAAACGTGTAAAGAATGTAGATGGGGAGTTTTTTTTTTTAAATTCCTATCAAACCTATTACTGAGCGTTCCAGTTCTAAAATTTACGATATTATAATATTTTCATCTAACCTTTAAAGTAATTCCCTGTCGAGAAAAAATAATAATATAAAAATAATGACAGTTTACAATTTTAAAAGTGGAAGATACATTAGTAACGAGATTTGAACCCATTCCAATCAAAAACATTATTGAGATAAAACACGCCATAGCAATAAAAAAACTAATCAATGGAGATAGACCGAAAATACATACAGGTTTCATTAAGGGAGAAATGTCTGTATTACTTTATTTTATTATTCATTATTTTGCCAAATGTAACGTTACCTGCGCTTGGAGTTGATAAAGTAAAAGACTTATAAGATATAAAATGTTTCCTGATTGACACCAACCTTCATCGTAGAGTTAAGTCAGCTGTTCTTAAATTTAAATAGCTCAATTTCGCAGCCAACAGTTTCTTNATACATTAGTAACGAGATTTGAACCCATTCCAATCAAAAACATTATTGAGATAAAACACGCCATAGCAATAAAAAAAACTAATCAATGGAGATAGACCGAAAATACATACAGGTTTCATTAAGGGAGAAATGTCTGTATTACTTTATTTTATTATTCATTATTTTGCCAAATGTAACGTTACCTGCGCTTGGAGTTGATAAAGTAAAAGAGTTATAAGATATAAAATGTTTCCTGATTGACACCAACCTTCATATTAGAGTTAAGTCAGCTGTTCTTAAATTTAAATAGCTCAATTTCGCAGCCAACAGTTTCTTGGCTGTATGGCGTCTAATGCAAGCGATTGTCGCAGTTTTTAAATCATTAACTCTATAATTACACATTTTGTGGTACATTTCGTCGCTGTGTCGTCAAATACAGCACGACTTACTACATCAATATTTTAAATTTTATGACGTGAGTTGAAGAATTAATCCGTAGGAGTGGCTGTACAAGATCAATTCACACCTACCTTCTTTTTTGGAGTTTTGAATGCTTTTAGTATAGGCTTAAATGTTCAAATACACACCAATGACGTCACATAAAAGAAATAGGTTTAGGCTAGTCACGGTGCACGGTCGTTGGCATTGGGAAGAAGGGAGGAAGCACGAAGCGGTTGGTCTGTTGGGAATAATTACGAATGAGGAAATGGCGACTAGCGTGCACTGCAGGTGCTGGCATTGACTCCACTCCCTCTGCTGCTCACCTGACGTGGACAGGTGAACAGCGGCGAGCAGACTAACTGGCCGCATGCATTCGAGAACTCGCTTCCCGTCCAGTTACACTATTTCAGCTTAGAAGAACATAACTGCTGATTTGTGTATCTTACGACAAGTAAGTGCTATATTCTTTGCCTTTCAGTGTAAACATAAATGATTTATGTGGGCGAGAATGCTTATAGTTAGTCCTAGAGAATGGTTAAATTTCTAAGTGCGTATCTGGAGTGTTTACGAGAGTCCGAAACCAGAATAAATAGGAAGTATTTAAGTTGGTCACTAGGTTTACGAGCGGATATAATTTTTTTTTGTACGTGAGCATTCCTGTTTCTTTGCTTCTGTGTTTCTGAACCGAAGCGAGCATGTTGGTATATGTAGAAATTTTCTTTTTATCAGTAACAATAATTAAATACATATTTAAAAAATTTATAGCATAAAATTCTGCTAAAAGCATTCATTCGATAACTGGTACTTGCGGCAGAATTTGTGTATACGTGAAATATAGCTAATGTATTCGCGTAGTTTAAGGCGGCTGCGCACCAAGTAACTTTGTACGTCAGAAATTATTCGATATTCCGTGAAACCGAAACATTAATTCTAAGCACGACAGTATATAAACGCCGGCATTTACAGAAATTTGGTACTCTTATAAATGCTATATAGCAACAATTTGTATTGAAAGAAGCTCGAACAATATAAATACAAGTTAAGCGATATTTTATATATTTTAAAAGCGAAAGTTTACATTAGTGGTGGTGGTGACGGTAGTGGTGTGTTTTTCTCTCTCTCGATTCCACATAGTACGGAAGGATTGGAAAGCCCGATTATTCAGATATGCACTCGCCTTTTGATTATATATTTTGTTTTTAACTACAGAGACAAATGGGCGATTGTAGTACACTTACATCGAATATAAATTATGTAAAGACGTTTATATCTTGATACTATTGGCATTCATTTTCTGATAGTTACCATTAGCAAAATTATATCCGTACCAACTGGTATATGTAAAAAAGTTGATAGTTGTTTAGTTTTACAGTTATGACATTTGTAAAGTCAGTACATCATAAAATGCAGTTTTAAACAATCTTTTAACTTATTCAGTTTTAAAAATTTTTATTAGCATAAAAAACATAGGCTAAACGGTATGAAATATATAATTGTGAAATCTCTTCACTATCACCATCGAGCGTCGGAGGTGCAAATACATTTCAAATATTTCAAAGGCCATGTTGCAAACGCCGTGATAATCACTTTAAATTGTTGAAATTAATGGGAAATCATAATATTGCTAGTGCTTTTGCGAGTCAGCTGCCTTGGTCACCCGCTCCCGTCCTTGGTGCGCCGTGTTCATATTCTTTACCATCCTTCTTCCGTTTATATCCTTACTCCTCGTCACTTATTTCTCCTTGACTCATGTCTAACATATTCACAACTCAAGCGATTGGCATCGTGCGGTACTCAAAAAAGCTAATGAAGGCAACGACAAAGATTTTGCAGTTTCCAAATTTAACAAAATACTTTACATAAATTACGACTGCCCAAACTTTTCAGTTACAATGCTATAACTCTGGCAACAATTAGGCAGTTTTCAATACATCACACTTTAATGTATAACGCGGAAAATATTCCGTATATTTTTGGTGACTGATTAATTAGAGTACGGCCCAATGTCATTTATTTGCACTAGTAGCTAGTAAGTTGCTAATAAATATTTTTTATAAGTTTGTAGCGCATTATAAGAGCAGTTAACAGTTTATGATTAAAATTAAGATTGGTTAAAATTTTATTAATTTCAAATCACAAAAATTTTAAAATTTTAATAATTTACAATTTACAAAAATTAGATTTACTGTGTTCTGCATGTATATTTTTAATCGCCTAGTAGGCAAGTATTTCGCGAGCCGTGACGTACAAGCAAGGTCGACTTTCCGGCGGCACTATCCTCGCGACTGCATGGGGAAAGTCGTAGTGCACGTTGGCATTTATAAAAAATAGAATTTCCAAATAACAAGAAAAACTAAAAATGCCTTATTTTGATTGTATGTGGCTTATTTAACGACATGAAATGAATTAAATATCGTGAACGCAAATAAAATGTAAGATTTTATTGTTAAAATTATTTCCAAAAGCATAATTATTATTATGTCTATGGATGTTAATAATAATTGCTGCCTAATATTTTGTTCCCGTTTCAAGAAGCAGACTGATATATTCTAAAGCCTCCGTTACTCATGTAAGCATGTTTCTAGAAACACTGTCTCGAAAAAATTTACAAAATATTTCATAGTTGCACATTTACGTTTACAAAATGTTCGGAAACTGTTTTAAATACCAATTAGAAAAAATACAAATTTGGATTTATTTGGAGATAAAAACAATACTTCTCGTTTCCCAACTGAATGGAAAACATTTAACACTGTTTGTATGTCATCTGGACTTGTTTGACAACTGTGGGGGAAACATGCCAGGCCTTGGGACAGCAGTCAGTTCGGGTTCCTCAATTCTCAAATGTGCTAATACTATTTTTTGTGTGTTAGCTACCGATTTTTGTCCGTAATTGATGATTTTATTAAGATGATTGTGTGTACATATGAAAACACAGTGAACATAATTGAGGAGTTTTATTCTCTACCAATTCTGTGCTATATAGGCCCTAACAAAGTCGGAACATAAAAATCTAAATAAAAACAAGGTTGTTTAAATAAATTTGCTAACATATAGTTTATAACAAAATATAAGAGCACAATGAAACTAGCTAATTCTTCTGGAAACTTCTCAAACATAACTGTAGTCTGGACAAAACACGGTACAGAAATAAGGTTTGTGCAAAATGTTGTTTGTGTTTCAGAACAAGTTTGGGAACAATCTGGAAACAGTTTGCAAACAATTAACAAACACTCTTTAAACTGTTTGGAAGCAACATACAAATGTTTTCAGTCATGTTTCCAACTGTAGACGAGGCTTAATTGAACTTTTCACGCTCCTCTGGAAACAAACAGAATTACGCCGATTTAAGTGTGTTTCTGTTAGTAGAGCTTACAGCAGTTACTAGGAAAACGTGGAAGACACCATCCTCAAATTTCGCACCATCCTGAAAATTAAAAGATGTACTGTAATTTAGTCGCGTAGCTTGGATTTTATTATTTTCCAAGACAGTGGCTTCTAACTTGCGTTTTCAGGTCAGTACATTTTATAGGACCGCAAGTAAACTGCCCGAACCGAACTATCTGATAGGAGCATTTAATTCAGCTGACATGTCGCACATCTACCATTAGAATAGTTGTCAACCGACTTTCAGTTAGCTGTTATGACTAACCTGCTGTGTCGGACAACCATCCGACAGCTGACATGACGACCAGCAAGCAGCCTATCAGATGTCTGCGCGCTGCCTGCCGGGCAGGTGGCTGTTGCTTGTTTGGCTTTGGTTATCATCGGGTTTCCTTACTTTTTCGCAATGTAGTTCTAAGAACGGATACAAAATCGCATTCTGTAGAAAGGGACATTTATGCTCTCGACAACCAAGCATCTGAAATGCCATGATGGTTAAGACTCATGCCTGGTTGAGAATTTGGTTTTTTGGCGTTCCTGTTTAAGATAATTTTATATATATATAACCTGGAACTTTTTTGAGCAGAAAAATACGCGCTTCTTTACTATCGAAGCCTTTTCTAATATTGATTTATAGCCTGTATCATTTCTTGCACTTAGGTTTTTTGTTTCAAGTTTATATTTCGAAAATTGGATTGAAAAAAACCGATTTTTATTAACATGTATTTCCCTATACCCAATTATCAACTATACCGCAGTTTGTTATCTGATCAGTGAAAGCTTTATAATCTGTAAAGTTGTAATTTTATGCAGTAAAGGGTACTTGTGTGGCAAAAGCAAATTATGCCGTTTCTTTACAAAGTGACATCATTTTAACTGGCGTGGATTGGATTGGTAAGGGCATATTAACGTCCCCTGCTGTTATGCCTGAAGGAAGGATTATCAGGGGCGGCTTACAAACTAACATATGACCTAACTTAAAACTAACACCCATGCCTTACGTATGATTCTAACCCAGAACTTGCCGCACCTCAGACCGGACGCGCACCAACCTACTGCGCCACGGGAGGTTGGCTTTTAATTGAAGTGATTACTGCAAACTTTAACAACAGTACTGTTGGTGTTAAAACTTTTTAAATGTGTTTTGCTTTATAAGTGCGATTAGTGTTTATGCCCGACACATTTAATATAATTATATATTAAAATATTTTTTAAATATCTATATCAGCTGGGCCAACCATCCCCAGATCGACACACGTAGCCACACTCTCTCCCGCAGAAATTCGACAACTCTTCTTTCATTTGGGTGCGAATGTAAAATCACAAACTCGCCGAAACCTATTAGACAATTCACACAATGCTAATAATAATGAAAATAATAATAATAAACTGGAATAAAAATCTTATGGGGAATTCTGCCTTGATTTAAAAATAAGAAATAAAACCAAATCTGTTAATTAAAAAATCTTTTTGTTAACAAATTTCGTTTTGATTGTAATTTATTTTTCAATTTTCAAGGTAAGTATTGCTAACGGCATATTATTTTAAATAATGAAAAAAAGAACAATTGCAAACAGTAATGAGAAAATCTTAAATTACACAAGAAAAACATTTTCAAATTGTCTAAGCACTTTCTCAAGTAAGGCGATGAAAAGAATGGTAGTTATTTTGCACGTTAGTACTAATAGCTGAACCTATCATCTAACGTATGTTCAGGATTTTCCATTTGCTGTATTTCCTTCTGTAAAATCTTCACTATTTTATGCGATTTAAGATTCCTGGATGTCACTATCGCTGTACATTATACCTTCCATAACATTATTTATGTTTTCGTTGTTACATACTTTTATGGCCTCTGACTATTTGCGGTGCCCAACTTTTTCTGAAAGCACTTGCATAAACTAAGTATGCAAATAAGATATGAAACTCAATATGCAAAAATTAATGTTCTTCAGACTCCTAAGGTAACGGAAATAAATTTTTGTAATGATTCATTTGTTGGGTGTAAATAGAGGATCTGTGGTAGTAAGGTTTATAAAAAATATGTTACCAAACAAGTAGAAATTCACATGCTTGTGAGAAACAAGTATGCAAGTATTGAAAATAATAAGTGAAAAATAGCCATAAATTTTAATTGTATGTTTGCGTAAATTCCGATAAAATATTTCCTGCCATTTTTAATATACACTTCATCCAGTCAGTAAGGGAGCCATAGACATAAAAAAGATAATCAGGAAAGCTTGAACAAACCTCACTCTCTTCATAAAATTGCTTTCTACGACATATTTTAAACCCCTCTACACTGTTGGATTTAGCTGCCATTTTGAAAAATTGGTGACTAAAATTAGATTTATTTTTGTGATTACCACTCTTAACACGCATTTTAGGGAAATTTTTAATTACAAGAATTAATTTCTAATTTTTTTAAAGTTCATATTGTTTATCCTGAACTTGAGGTTAAGGAGCTACTGGAATAATTCATTCCACATTTTTTACTCTGAAATTCAAGGAACGATTTTGAAATTTTAGCTTAATTCCTTAATTGGTTTGGAATACTACCGATTATATAGGCCTACCGTTTTGTAGAAATAGGATAATAACAAATTTTAAGTAATTTGTGATAAATAATGTTTCGAAAATTAATTAACGAAAATATTATAAAACATCCTTTAAAGAAAGGCCAAATGCTGTTTTAATACACATTCGATTTTTAAAGCTTTTTATAGGGAGATAAATACACAGAAAAGTGCACGATAATCCACTACAGACGAATGAATGCCTGCTTCACATAAAATTGAAGAATTTTACATGAAATTATGTAATTTTAAATTGGTGCTGACATTTTATGTTCCTGAATAGAAGTTAGCCCATTGAGGGTGAATTTTCAGTCTCAGTGTGTTGATAATTCGTTTCCTGCCAGTTCTGAAATTTGTAATATATTAGAAAACAATGTTATTGGAGAGTAGTTTCGGAAAAAAAGAACCTATTGTTACACGTCGCTAGGGACACATCTGAGTTCGTAAGGGATCGTGATCTCGATAAATATAAAACAATTTAATTGAATTTCTTGATTTATTTATAAATGTACAATAATACACACAGCTATAATTTACAACATTGAACTGCCTATCTCTCATATCACATTTATTATCCTATCAGTGAGCCCAGTATTTAATGCCAATCTCAATTATAATATAAAGTCTATACCATAGTCTTTACACTTAATTCTCACTGATTATATACACATATTCAAACAAAATGTATATTGCCATCATTCCAAACGTTCGTCACACATCCTGGACTGGATGCAAGTGGCATGTGTCCTGGTAGCCTTATCGCGGCATGCATATATCATCCACTGCGGTCTGTTTGTTACTCTACCCACTCTTCTTCAGTTACTGGTGATGCTCTTGGAGCATTGTGCTTAGCACACCAATGTTATTTGAGAGGGAGGCAAGGAAAATGATGTGCAGTAGCTGCGTTTAACGCTACCTCTCCTCCTCAAGTCTGTAAGTCTGCTCGTATTTGACAGATTTTGCAACATCCGGACATTCGTAGAGTGCCAGTCAGTTAAATGTGTACAACCTTAGGCTTCGCCCGAGAGCCTTGACAATTCTGGAAGACTTCATAATTGATCTACTTCGGAATCCTACACAAGCCATCCCAACAATTATGTGGTTTTGGGTAGTACTCTTTTCGTCTCTATAGGTTGTACAACCATACCAGTTGTTCTTGATATACCTTGCCTGACATTCTCCTTACATAACGCATCTCCATTTTGTTGTTGATTATTTTGAGGTTCTGTCGAGCGAAATCATGAATGCTAACAAGTTTATGATGTAATTCACTGGCATACTCTGGGGCGACACCTGCCTCTTCTATCGTTCAACCAAGCAGCAGCTCATCAGGTAGATGTAGCTCTTTCACAAACAGCATTCTTGATTATGTTACCCTTGTAAACTCGTGAATTTCCTAGCAGTAAGCAAGGAGAAACAATGGTACATTTTAATCCCAGTCCTTTTGGTTGTCGTCCACGAAAATCTACAGGTACTGCTCAAGAGTATAGTTGTGCCTATCAACCATTCTGTCCGACTGAGGGTGTTGTTAGGATGAAGTCCTAGTATTCTTCATTCCCAGAAACTTTGTTACATCTTGAAACACGGCAGTTTATAAATTTTGTCTCTGATCGAAATAAAGTTCTATTATCACATGAAACCTCGAGAAGACACTCTGTATGAGTGCATTGGCAAGTACATAACTTCTTAGTTTGGGAGGAGAATAACCTTAGGCCACTTAGTGAAGTACATTCTTGGGTCAACAGTAGATAACGATGAAATCTGGTGGCCGGCATGGACCCAGAATATTTACTGCCATCCCCTCGAATAGGGCTCCAGCATTATTTTATGGAGGTGACCTGGCCCTCGTGTCCTTGGTCCCTTCGTCGCGGTGCAGATACCGCACTTTCGGCACCGTTTCTCAAAATTGACCCAACAATGGAGCCAGTAGAATCTCAATCTAGCTCTGTGGATGGTATTATGAACACCAAAGTGACCACTGGTTGGCATATTGTGCATTTCCTTTGAGACTTCGGGGACCCTGCATTCTGGAAGGATCGACTGTAACTTGTGAGTTTCCCATCAGTGCTTTCCCAGCTCCTTTAAAAAATACCATTCTTCAGTACGAGGAAATTCCACTGTGTCCAGTATGCTTTGACTGCTGTGCTCAGGTTGGATACTTCCTACCATTTTGGAAGACAACCAGCTTCTCTCCACAAAGTGGGATCGTTTACCTCGTCATTCCTTATACACTCATCACTCCATGTATGTGGCCCATGACAAGATAAGGAGCCTCGAATTTTGTTACTCTGCACCGTCAGCAATTCCCTACCCTTTTACTCATGACATTCACAAAGACGACATAATGGTCCACATGGTCTCCTAAAAAGTGAATCTGCAATGGCGTGGGACAACCAGTCTGGGCTGTATTTTAAAGTCATATTCTTAAATATGCTGAATTCACCGAGTTATTTTTGACCTTCGGGGTTCTTGAAATTTGGTATACAGTGAAATATAGCAGGGTCGGTTTTTATAATAAAATGCCTGCCCTAAAAGTAGGGATGTAAGTGCGAAATTACCCTCACCATTGTCAGAAGCTTCCTGTGTCTCACACTAATGTGCAGTTCCTTATAATATTATAGTGGCCTCTACTTTCCATTCTGATCTCAGGCAACACAGCTCCGATGGCTACATCACTAGCAACAGTCTCCGGAATGAACTTGCCCTCACTGTTCGGGAAACCCAAGATTAGAAGGGTGATTAGTATTTCCTTCTACACTGAAGAGACAAAAAACTGGTGTACCTGCCCAATATCGTGTAGGGCTCCCGCGAGCACGCAAAAGTGCCGCAAGACGACGTGGCATGGACTCGACTAATGTCTGAAGGTATGCAGGAGGCAATTCACACCATGAATCCTGCAGGGCAGTCCACAAATCCATAGGAGTGCGAGGCAGCGGAGATCTCTTCTGAACAGCATGTATCAAGGCATCCCAGATATCCGCAATAATGTTCATGTCTGGTGATTTAGGTGGCCAATGGAAATGTCTAAAGTCATAAGAGTGTTCTTGGAGCCACTCAGTAGCAACTCTCGACATGTGGGGTGTCGCATCGTCCTGCTGGAATTGTCCACGTCCGTCGGAATGCACAATGGACATGAATGGGTGCAGGTGATCGGACAGTATGCTTATGTATCTGTCACCTGACAGAGTCGTATCTAGACGTATCAGGGGTCCAATTTCACGCCATCTGCACACACCCCATACCATTATAGAGCCTCCGCCAGCTTGAACAGTCCCCTGTTGACATGTAGGGTCCATGGATTCATGAGGATATCTCCATAGCCGTACACATCCATCCGCCTGATACAATTGGAAACGAGACTCGTCAGACCAGGCAACTTGTTTCCAGTCATCAACAGTCCAATGGCGGTGTTGGCGGGCCCAGGCGAGCCATAAAGCTTCTTGTCGTTCCGTCAACAATGGTACACGAGTGAGCCTTAGGCCCCGAAAGCCCATATCAATGATGGTCCGTTAAATAATTCGCATGCTGGCACTTGTTGATGCCTCAGCATTGAAATCTGCGCCATTTTGAGAAAGGGTTGCACATCTGTCATGTTTAATGATTCTCGTCAGTCGTCGTTTATCCCGTTCGTTCACGATCTTTTTCCGGCCGCAGCGATGTCGAAGATTTGATGTTCACGGTACACTCGTGAACTGGTTGTACGCGAAAATCCAAATTTTATCGCTACCTCTGAGATTCTATGACCCATCTCTCGTGCGCCGACTATAACACCATGTTCAAACTCACTTAAGTCTTGATAACCTGCCATTGTAGCAGCAGTAACCGATCTAGCAACTTTGCCAGATGCTTGTTGTCTTATATAGGCACTGCCAACCGCATCGTGTTACTCTGATTGGTTCCATGCCTCTGTTATTTTCATACGCACGCCTATACCAGCTTCTTTGGCTCTCCCGTGTATAAACCAAAAGCAAATCGCACTCAGTGGTTCAATGACATTTCCTTTTTGCTTCGGTTAATTTATGAGGTGGCTTGACAATCGTAGCGAACCCAGGTACAACTCAATAGTAGTAATCACATAAGGCGAGAAATCTCCTCACTTCGGTTTTTTCAGTTAGTGGCGGCCAACTCCTATTGTATTGGTTTTCTCGGGGTCTATTTTAATTCCATGGGTCGACACTCTATGTTCGAAGAAACTTATTTCTTTTGGAAAACGTGACCATTTTTAGTAACCAGTTTCAAGATGGTTGTGGCCACTTTCTGGAATACACAGTCTAAGTGTTATATGGGGTTCTTAAATGTCCATTTGACAACGGTGTTGTTTAGATAAACCTGGCAGAATAAACCTAATACAGGAAAGAGTTTTTCCATCAGGTCTTCGAAGTTGACAAGAATATTACACAGCCCAAAATGCATAACTTTAAATTGTCATATTACTTTCCATTGTAAACTAAAAGCAGTTTTCTATTGGTTATTTGGGGCCGTGGTTGCTGAGCCGTTTTATTTAGACGTTACTGCTGAAACTGGCAATGATATTAGGGACGAAGGAAAATTTGTACTTCAACTACACAGTGGCAGTGAGAATATTTTTGTTTCATAAGCTGCAAAATCACTGACCAAAATTTATTTCAATAAATTATTACATGCAGCCGCTCCGCATCCTTTTCCTTATCCTCCGTCGTCGAGGTGTGAAGCGCATTGCTCCAAGAGCATCACTGGTAATTGGAGATTAGCAAGCAGTTACAAACAGGTCTCAGCGGATTACTGACGCATGCCGCTATAGGGTTACTGGGAATCATGCTGCTTGCATCCTTGGGGGATTGAGGCCACGGTGCTGTAGTCGTCAGACTACTCACCTCCCACCTAGGCTAACTGGGTTCGATTCTCCGCGGGGTCCCTCCCGGATTTTCGTAATTGGGAATCGTGCCAGACGATGCTGCTGGTCGGCGGGTTTACTCGGGGATCTCCCGTTTCCCCCGCCCTTGCAATCCGGCGCTGCTCCATTCTCACCTCATTTCACCCTCATCGGCTCGCAAAACCTCGATATTAAGAGCCACCAAAATCTCTCAACTCAACTCTTTGTTCTTAGGGCCACGTCACATTACCAGTACTTTTGTATCGGTGATAGCATCGATGAAGTAGTCGACCATGATGATGTCGCGAGCCTCCTCGGAGCACCCTTCCAAGTGAGAGGTGGTACAGCTTTATAATGTTCTGACATAGCTTCTGCAGGGGCTCCCAATTACTCTGGGTACTTTTTTGCAGTTGAGCATGGAGAGTATGTCGCAGGTATCCGTCACCAAAACGTAGCTCCGAGGCCTGCATCAGTATTGGGTTCTCCAGTGGATGTCGATCTGACTGAGATTTACAATAGTTATTTGGCTGTTTACACTCTCATGGCCACTGTTTACCTTGTCGTTCATGCGACTAATTTAGATATTTACAGTTTAATTTTCACTTTCATTTACACTACTTATTTGGTTATTACATATTCTTTCGAGCTATTAGCACTTGCGCTCACACTAGCCAATTGGTTACCTTGCCCCTCAATTAATGCTCGCAGTGATTCCAGTTCGGCTGACATATACCTCGTTAGCGTTAACTGCGGCGCTTGCATAGAAGAGTCTTATTGTCCTATTGATATCATTAATTAATTTCTTAACCTCGCTTATTACTAACATATTTCCTTTTCTCATTTACATGTAAATGCCTTCATTCCAAATCTGACACCAATGCTACATGTCGCAGAGGCGTATCTCAATACGTGAGGGATGGGGTGTTTTAAATAAAATAACTAAATGTAATTATTTGATTTATTTACAAAGTTATAAAAATATATAAAGCTTTTATTTACCTAATTAAACTGCAGGTCGCTACTACTTGAAATATTATTGTGTTATCGGTGAACACAATATTTAATGCCAGTCACACACATAATTAAAAGTCTTAACCACTGTATTTATGCTAGCTAAAGTGGCTTAATTTTCTATGATTATTCACACATATTTGATCAAATTGTCTATTGCTATCATTCATAATGCCCGTTACTCACACATACAGTCCAACTTTCCCACAGTCCAACCGGTTAGTCTGTCTCCACTCCGATGCTCGCTGACTACACTCGCTGTTCACTGCGTCGCTCGTTGTTTTGCTGGTTCTGCACACCTGCCGCTAATGGGTATACTAGGCTACAGACTCCAGACTCTTGACACAGAGGCACATCACGGCTTTTATAGCTCAGTCTGTCCTAGAAGGTTCTTCACACCCCGAGTCGTGTTGAGGAGGAGGTAGATGGATGGCCAGAAAATTCGCGCAGCATCTATCTCAAGACATCCAATCCCCAAAAGAGTGGAGTGGAGAAGATTGAGCCGCTCTCAACATAGAGGTCTTGAGAGCCGATGAGGTAAAAGTAAGGTGAGTATAGAGCAGAACCGGAATTCAAGGGAGGGGAAACAGGAGATCCCCGAGAAAACTTGCCGACCAGTGGCATCGTCCGTCACGATTCCCACATGCGAAATTCCGGGAGGGACCCCACGGAGAATCGAACCCGGTTAGCCTAGTTGGGAGGCGAGTAGTCTGACGACTACACCACCGTGGCCTCAATCCCCCAAGGATGCAAGCAGCATGATTCCCAGTAGCCCTATCGTGGTATGCGTCAGTAATCCGCTGAGACCTGTTTGTAACTGCTTGCTATTCTCCAATTATCAGTTATGCTCTTGGAGCAATGCGCTTCGTATCTCGACGACGGAGGGCAAGGAAAAGAATGCGGAGCGGCTGCATGTAATAATTTATTAAAATAAATTTTGGTCAGTGATTTTGCAGCTTATGAAACAAAAATATTCTCACTGCCACTGTGTAGTTGAAGTACAAATTTTCCTTCGTCCCTAATATCATTGCCAATTTCAGCAGAAACATCTAAAAAAACTGATTTGCTAACCTCTTAAGGGCTGAAGAAAATCTGTTAATTAACACTAGAATAACAACGAGGATGACTTTTTCCCAAAGTTGAGGATAAATCTTCTATAAAATCACAGATTAAAATTTTTTTTAGTTTGATTTATTTTCCTTAGTCATAAACTGCTCTTCAATATAACTGTTTTCTAACATATCACGAAGTTCAGAATAGTTGAGAGACAATTTATGGACGACCGTCTAGAGCTGAAAAGTCATCCCGAACTGACAAGCTCTTAATTTGCTCAGATCGAACACTTATACCCCTAGAATTTCATATACTTTCATGTAAATGCCTTAAAGGTTGCATCAAGAGAACATATTTTTGTAAATGTGGACCAAAATGTTTACAGTACTCTGCAAATATTATAGGAGATTGTTTTACTGGTCTATAACAAGAGGAACGTGATGCCTGACATTAATTTGCTTAGCTCATGTGGAATTTTTTATTTTATTTTTATAGATATGAATTTTTTTTTGCTAACTTCAACAGTTATAACAGATCTGATCTGTACTTGTGTAACAATAAACTGACACTCATCCACTCCCCGAAAATCAAAATTGCATTAAAATTATTTTTCTTCGAATCGTGACATGATTCCTTTCAAATACAAGCTCTCAAGACCTCGATGTTAAGAGCCACTCAAATCTCTTCACTGAGCAAAATGTTTTGTGTATGATGTACCTTGTTTAGCTGGTAGAATCTCTGTATCACCACATCTAATAAGTTGAGTTGAGAGATTTTGGCGGCTCTTTACAACGAGGTCTTGAGAGCCGACCCACCCATAATGATCTATTGACTTTTTCGTTCATTAATATTTGTTTTTGCTTGTGAATTCTTATTTTTGCGCGTAACATATCAACACAGGTGATTAAAAATTAAATGACACAAGCTACAGTTTCATAATTCTCAGCGAAATTCGAAGTTTAAAAAATGTGTGAATTAATATGGCGAAATCACATATACCAATATATATCATAAACAGTAGGCGATTACTTAAGAAATTTGATGCAACCTTTTTATGTAGAAAATTGTCTAAGTATTATTAAGTAATTGTAGGCCCATGTTTCTAATATTGGCCAAATCAGGGGTAGCACAGAGAAGAAAAATTATAATGTTTTAGGCAACACTGTTAATTTTAGAATAAAATTTGTTCTTTCTTTCTTTAACACACTACTTGGCATATATAACAGAATAGCCGACCTACAAAAGTGATGAGATGATGGAGAGGAAAGAGGGTGGTAAGACGCATCTGCACGCAAAATGTCTTTGTCTCAGCCAACCTGCACTAAGCCACTATGTCCCATTTTCCAATTTTTCCACAATCGACTATTTCTTGTCACTCCCATTATATATTTACTCATCTCTCTGTTCTCAATACAAAATAAACTTTTTGTAAACAACCTCGCGTCCCCTTCATAAATGTTTAATGTCAGAGTTTGTGTAATGTACCCCCCTTGTTGGCACCCCTACACATAACAGAGATATTGCAGTCACGACCCAATGTATAAAATTAATTTATGTTGCTCAGGTGGAACATATTTTCTTATTATATTAAACATGTAGAAAAAAGATAAGTTTTCTATGGTATTTTCGACAGTGTAAAACAGAGACTTAATGATTTCACTTTAATTAAATTAAAACATTGTTTGGAAGAAAATTACGTTACTGAAATAAAACACATTGTAATTAATTACAACATAATTACATCATAATACATTTAACCTGCTTTGTTGTAAAAACAATCAAGTTTCCATTTTATTATTACGATTGCTTCAATTTTTTCGCATAAGCTATTCATTTTTTTTTTCAAAGAGGGTAAACTTAACATGCTCAGTATATACTATGACACTAAATACCTCACACTAACTACACTAATATTTATTTTGTTGTAATATTTTTTCCTGGCAAATAATTGTTCTCCATTTTCATATATTTTGTGGTCAGGTGGGTGGATTATGCGAAAGGTAATGTACCCATCACTCCATCTCTAAATGCATTATCATAGAGGTAAGACGCATTGTAATGTCATGACTATGCCCCTTCTAGTGTAAGGAGTATGGATATTTTGGCCTATTGGTATTGGCTGTTTGATAACAAACCTTTATTACTTACTAGCGAACCGGCCCAGCTTCGCCTGGGTACAACTGAGATTTACAGTGATACACTGATAAATACACAGGGAAAAGACAATTCATTTATGTGAAAACAGAATTATATAATTATACTATTTTGCAATAGGTTTTTAACTGAACACGACAACCCAAAATAAAGGAATTATTTTTTACCCAATAGCCAAGAAGTGGGTTACTGTTTTTGGAGTGTATCCGTGCAACTATCACGTTGTTACCACATTTCCGCTTTCGATGTATGGAAATCAAAACGTGAGTTTCATCAAGTTGTAGTTTTATAAATAAGTGTACCTAGGTACTACTTTTTGCGCTTGGCTGAGGGATCTTAATCGATCACCATAAGCAACGTTCCCAGCAGCACACATTTGGATGGGTGACCGTTAAGTGACATAACATCTGAGCGCTCCCGGGCTTCGGAGGGCACGTTACATATTCGGTCCCGGTGGTTATCGATTGATAGTAGTCGTTAAGCCGTTTCAGAGGTCCCTGGGCGACCTGATAAACTCTGACATCAGAGGAAAAAAATATTTCGGTCACGCTCCCAGCCGTTGTAGAATTAGGTTTTGTTGTTATTTCACATGAACCGTTCAATTTTCCGGAATAAAAAGTATCCTATGTCCTATTCCTGGACCTGAAGTATCTACAAACCAAATTTCATCAAAATCCGTTATGGCGTTATGGAGCTGAGTGGTAACAAACACACACACACACACAGACAGTATTTTGCATTTATAACATTAGTAGGATTACCTCAGCAAAGATCATATTAGCGTTGCTTAAAACTTCCTGTTTTAACATATTGTCTTGCCAAATTGGTCCACACATAAAGCTGTGAAATCTGATGATGTCTCCTATTAAGAACAGTTTCTACAGAATAAAAAGCTGTAATGATTTGATAATTGTGATAACTGAAAAAATGCTGTATTTGACAGTCTTAATTTTTAATAAACTCAAATATCAATTTTTATAACAAATGTTTATAAGTAAAAGATCTACCAGTGTTTTAACTACTTTTATGAAAAATTAAATGTTGTGACAAAAATGAATTTAAAATTAAAAATATAAAAAATGTTATGTATTATTTTTTAATATTATAGAGAGCTGTATTATCTCACAAGGCTATGTGTGAATTTATACATCTAAATAACAAAATTGATTTTCTGCACATGAGTTTCGCTGTTAGCATTTACGTAAAATAATGTTTGTGGTACATTTATTTAATCATAAAAATCGTGTAGCCTATCTGTATTGAAAAACTCAGATGATTTTTGCATCAGTTATTTTATGAACTGAGGGTGTCAATTTTTTAAACCCATAACAATGAAAGGAAAAATTAAGCTATTTTTTTTAAATATATTGTAATATTGCAATTATCGGGCTTTCTGAAATCAAGCAAAAAAAATGTTTGTTCTTGTTAGTACTGTTACCTCCAATATGAAAAATAATACAGGCTGAGTATAAAAGCGTACCCCAACTTTGAAGGTCTATAATATCAAAACCAAACAACCTACAACCTTGATTGACTAATCAAATGAACCGTGGAATCGTGAAGTTTGTTTACTTACCATACATTCATAAATGTTCAATGTTACCACCATGAGCGGCCCGAACGACATCAACGCGATAATCAAACTCGTTCTAAACTCTTGTCAGCATGTCCGGTGTTACGGTTTATATGGCGTCCGTAATTCTCGTTTTGGGGTCGTCAATGTTAGCCGGCAATGGTAGACGAAACACTCGATCCTTTATGTACCCACAATGCAACACCTTGCTTCGGTGATGGCTGAAAATATTATCTGAATTTATAGATTCAAACCTGCATTTACCTGAATGACTCGTCACCAATGCCTTCAATATCGTACCTGCTCCTTATCTGCGATCTCAGCCTCAATTTCAATTATGCATGATGCACCGGTTCCTGCGCAAGAGGTTCCGGTCGCCCCAGCCCAACTATGCACTCCCTCTGGCTGAGTGGTGCTACCCAGGCGACTTCTTGATGCTGTCGCCTCGTTTAAGGGGGTAAGGGGTATATGGTGACATCATATGACTCGGATCGATGTGTCTGATCTACGTGTCTAGTTATCAACTGGTTTGCTATCACACGAAAATGCAAATGCTGGTGTACTCATTTTCAGAGCCATGTTTGCTATTCTGGCTAATGTTTTAAGGTCGTTTTGACTTGTAGCTAGGGTGGCACGTACACTAGCTTGAAGTAATTGCAGAAACATTGTTCTCAAGAACTTGTCCTTAATCCTGTCCGCTGCTAGTAGCCACATTTCACACAAAAGCGATGTTTATTTACCCATGATCAACCTCTGTTGGTAAGCGACTAGCCTTTCGTTACTCGGACACCGAAATCTCATTGACATGTCGCCTCTTTAAATCTGTGTAAGTGGAGTGGAGAGATTTGTGTGACTCTTAAAATCGAGGTTTGGAGAGCCGATAAGGGTGAAGCGAGGTGAGTATGGAGCAGTGCAAGAATAAAATGGTGGGGGAAACGGGAGATCCCTGAGAAAATCCGCCAACCAGCAGTATCTTCCTACACGATTCCCACATGCGAAAATACACGAGCTACCCCGCCGGGAATCGAGCCTGGTTCGCCTAGGTGGGAGGTGAGTAGTCTAACTACTACACTACCGCGGCCCTAGATCTGCGTAAAGAACTTTTGAGAGAGGTTTGGATATTAAGTCGGAAATCATCTCTGCAATTTTGCTATCGAGAGACCCCCAAGACACAGTGGTACTTTGTCATGTCGTTATTTATGTTCGCTGTTACAAATTTGCGATTTAACCTAGAGGAACCACACACTATAATTTTCATGATAAACACGCGACACTTCCCTTGATGGATTAATTTCGTTGTCGGAGTCTGTCTTCTTTAGCCGGTAGACTTTAAGGGAGTTTCGGAAGTTTGCGACACGCAAGACGAGTCTTTATGATGACAGTGCACTCTTACCCACACCACTCTTGTACTCTTAATCTAGGGACAGTTTCCTTCATCTTCGACAGGCATGAGTGTCAAAGCTGGCAGCTAACAGGAGGGCCTAAGTGGCGTTTTAACAGCGTTGCAGAGTGTTTTAATTACTCGTTTCTCCACGAAACTATTGAACAAGTGTCCAATTTCCCGATCTACAAAAAGAACACACACTTCAGAAGAGGACTGTTGAGTACTTTCAAGATGTCATGCACATAAGAAACACCATTTCAGGATACTCCAAAATGACTAAAAATGGCTTTTTTAAAGTGCTGTATCTCAAGATGTACCCATAACATTAATTAAAAACTACTGAAGTGCTCTGCCATGAACCTTCCTACAGACTTCCCACCAATAAAATAATAGGGTCAATGCTGAAAGTCCCATAGATACACGCAGTGCGACAAGAACATTGCATGCCAGCTCTGAGCCTTTAGCGTAGCGGCGATCTTGTACTTGAAGTACGTGTAGGTAGTGTGGCCCTTACCGCTCTCGCGCTTCTCTGCCTGAAACGAGGACAGAAGCTCTAGGAAGCGGGAGCCTTAAGAGAGATGTAACAGGGGTGTTGTACATTCTCATGTACTACATCGCGTGTGTGGGCGTGAAACTATATAGTGTACAGCACGCATGTATCCAGTATCTCGCAAGTAGTCCAGAAGTATTCCCAGGAGGTGCAGTGAATACCAAGATGACGAGGCGGTAAGTTCGCGTATGATGAGTATCCCTCAATATCCTTCTCTTTCGAGTGCTTATCATTCAAATCTTGCAACATTCTATCCTCTGGACCAGATTTCGTATAAATTGCGATGCGTAATTGTGATTGTTTCGTTCGTTTTTACATGTGCGGCGTAAATATAAAAGTGTACCACAAGCATCCTCAGATAAAATGCAGACTTTTTCGCCCCTATTCATTATTATGTGGTGAAATGTTCAGTTTTGGTGATATTTTTCATCGAAAATATAAGGTTTGGTGTTTCCATTGTCTCTCGTTCGTTAAAATTTTTTGGCACGTGGGTGAGTAATTACATATCTTTATCTTGTTTCTTCCTTGTGTGGGGAGGAGTGTTTTAGCAAATATGTTTATGCTGCATCAGACACGTCGACATAACTTATTAGCTCATCGGGCATTTTGCCGATCACGTGTATTATATTTGTTTCCTTATGTTCTGCCGTTACTTTGTTTTATGTTGTGATCCTAGCCATTGGGTTTAAGATATTTTTGCTTAAGTTCAAGGACCAAGAAAGTAAGCTTAAACACATAAATTATAGGGTACAAGCGCTTATTAAGGCCCCCGAAATCACGCTGAAATTTGTTCACGAAGTGAACGCATTTGGTTCACAACTCGATACTGTTGAAGGTGCAGTAAATACTCTGTGCAGCGAACCTTTGCAAACTTACCCTTTGGAGGATTTGGACGAAAATATGTTTAAAGCACTAGTCACTGTTTCCCAGTTGTCTGACACATGATGTTTCATAATCTTATTTCTGTCCTTTCATGTTGTACAAGCTTCTTCCACGTCTTCTCTTGCCGCCCCCATATGCAAATGTACGTCCGCCGAAAACTTATTTGCCAGCCTTTTCAGGTCAGTGGGATGAATGGCCCATGTTCTCCCAGCTGAACCATGCGACAATTCATGAAAATCGGGGATTAGCTGATATTTAGAATTTTCAGTATTTGTTTGGATGCCTCAATAAACAAGCCTTACAGTTTGTAAACAATCGACCCATTACAACTGAAAAGTACACAGTAGCTTGGGAACTTCTCATATCCCAGCACCAGAACATCAGGAAACTCACTACCCTATACATAAACAGAAGTCTGGACCTGCCTGCTGTCAACTCTGCAAATCTTCAATCAGCCAAACAGTTTGTCAACACCTTCAATTAGAATGCTCATACTGTGGATGGCTTAGGCCATGAGACATAATCAATAACCCTGTTTTGGTCACAGTTTTTATGTGCAAGTTGGATGTGTGTATGCTCTGAAGTTCGATAACTCACATACAGACAGCACTGACACAATTCCTAAGGTTTCTGAACTCATTTATTTTGTTCAGTCTAGAGTAATATAAATGGATTGTGCTCTTGATGTAGGAAATAAGGTTATTTCAAATAACGTGTCAGAAACCATTGCTGACAAAGTGAAGTCATACAACCTCATAACAAAAGGCAGCATTTATTACCATTTCAGAACCAAAAACGAGATCTTGTGCAGTGTGTCAGCAAACCCCCTATTCTGTGTACAAGTGTCCTGAATTCATTGATGCCTCACTTACAGACAGACAACAAATAGCTCGGAACAAAAAATTATGTTTAAATTGCCTTGGGACAGCCCACAGGCTAAAATCATATCTCTCTACCCTGCACATGTTATCAATGTCAGCAAAAGCATCATACCCTGCTCCACATAGATCAACCCACTGTATCTTAAATTCTCCAAGACAAAACATTGGAACCCACACAGCTTCCAGGCGAAACTTTCGCAGGTGTTTCGGCTAAGGAATGCATATCAGTGTTATTGTCTACAGTCTTGGTGAAGTTTTACAGTGCGCACAATAAACCTCATGGCATGTGGTGTTTGCTGGCCAGTGCAGCACAATCATCTTATGTTTCTGAAGCATTTGTGAAAATCCTCTCATTGCCCTTGCAGAGCTTCAGTGAAAGGGTCATGGGTCTTAGTCATGGTGCTGTCAGCTTGAAGAGGGAAATGACCCATCAGATTCAGTCATCAATGGAACCTCAGTGTACCTTCTCTCATTCTCTCTTTGTTGTGTCCAAGATTACTAGTAACTTGCACATATGTCTGTTGATTCCTGTGTTCGTGCTCAGTTAGATTCCTTTTCTTTGGCAGACCCTCACTTCGATAAACCTTGTCCCATCGATATACTTCTGGGATGCTGACGTCTGCTCGTGTTGGTATGAGTAGACCGTTAGAGTTGGCACAACTCCGGTCTGTAATATTGGAGTCCAAGTTGCGAAGAGTGTTTTTGGGGGAATACCCTGAGTTCTGTACACATACCGAGCAGGGACTGGTATATATGATTGCTGGTATGGAGAGATTGTTGGATGTCATTCTCAAATAATTCCTGGGGACTGAAGAGGCTCAGTTCAATGCAAAGCTACCTGAAGATGAGTATTGTGAAAAACACTTCAAGGATACTCACACATTATTAGATACTGGAAGATAGAAGGTTTCTCTTCCCTTTAAATCCGAGGCCCAAACTTTTGGGGTTTCGTACGAAATTGCCAAATGTAGATTATATTCACTAGAAAGGAAACTTAATTCGCAGCATGAGATGAAGACTATGTATACAGAGTTCATGACTATAGTCGGTTCACGACTGGAAGAAACTTTTGAAAATCAACCTTTGAAAAAACACCCTAGCCGTTAGCTACATGCATATAACATTACAAACAGCGGCGAGCGCGGATACAGTTATGCCGTTAGGTTGCCAGCACAAAGAGAGGAAATAGTTCTAAAGTTTTAATGTAATTGTTAATTTATCACTTACAAATGGATTTCGAAAAGACTTGTATCTTATTATGCCAATTATTAATGACGTGATGCTAACGTACTTTGATTTCAATGTTTCTTGCATACTCACAAGATCACGCTCAAGGTGAAAGTAGAGCGGCCATTTGTTTACAAACCTTCGTTCCGTGTGTTGTTGGCGAGATGTGGTCGACACACGTGCCAGAGAAATGGTGCGATTATCTTGTTTAACCAATAATAATTCATTTACTGGTTTATTTTTTTTTTTACTAATATCCTCTCTTTATTATTTCTCGTTGTGCCGATTTCTTTCGTTTCTGATACCTGTATAAGAGATTACTCGTAGTGCGTTCTCACGTGTTTAATATTTTTTAAATTTATTTCAGGTTTGCTTAAAATTTTATTTATTGTATTTTACGTTATATGTTGCGGTAGTTTTTGTGTGCAGTCATGAGTTCTAGCAAGGTGAATAAAAGATAAGTCACCAACGCCAACAGGACATCATTAACCTCACCGAATCGTTGTATTCCCTAATTAGGCGAGGGGAAATGAAACCCTGCAACGTCGCGGAAAGAGCGGCAGAAATGTTGAAACGCTTCAGATCCACAGTTCTAAGGTATGTTAAAATATATGTAGTATTAACCATTGCGTTTGCAAGTTGTGTGTGCTAAGGTCAATTATGTTGGCCTACGAAATGTGTTTACAAGAACATAAAGAAAATTTGTTAATAACTTGATAACATCGTCGAACGTTGTCTACGTGTCTTTTTAACGTTTTATTTGGGTAATTATTAAGTTTAGGGGGCTTTTCTGTAAAAAAAATAACAATAATTTCACGGAAAATGGTATATTTCCACTCCACTAATGATGCAGAACACGAATATACGACGGGCATTAACGTCCGACTAATTTCGTAACATGTGCCCACCTAACCTAACAGAACCTATCCCCACGATGGGTGAATCACTATTTTACATTTTTAAACTAACCTAGGATTGTTGGGTTTTACACTAACCTAGGATTGTAGGGTTATATAGACTCAAATGTGAGTGTATGAATCACCTAACCAAAAGGTGGTATTACAATGTGTAATTAAAAATAAAAACTACTTTGTGTTGGAATTTGTGTACCCCTGCGAGGGATTCTTCATAAACAACCCAATATATACAGTGGAAATTTATTATAAAGACAACTGACAATGGTAAGGAAAATTGCCTCTATAGTGAGTTTGTTATAGTCAATTAATTTTATATAGGTTATGGAGAGATGGTGCATTTTAAGATTCTGAAGAAGGAGCTTGTTTTGTATTTATAAGTTACATTGCGGCATTAATTGCCATTGTTATACGTCACTAAATAGATTACAGTCGATATAACTGGAACTTCCCCTACTATTAAACATATCTGTATCACTTCACTAAACATGAGAGGACATCGTAATCGATGAAATCGCAGTCATAATCTTTTAAGAAAACAATTGTGTATTAATGCATTTCCCCAACACCACTGTTCTACAGCCATTGTCTTTTAGTTATTGTAAATTATCAGTGTCATATTTTTCACTTTCAGTGCTACATAGCCAACCTAATTTGCATAATTTAAAAAGGACCATAATTCAGTTACTGGGTCAACTACAGTTACTGATACCAAAAACATACAAGGGTTTGTTTACAAATGATGTGTGACAATGTGATATGCTCTGCCGTGTGTTAGTTTAGGTTAGTTTAATAGGTGGCAGGTATTGGTTACTATATAACCCTACAATCCTAGGTTAGTTAAAAAATGTAAAATAGTGATTCACTCATCGTGGGGTTAGGTTCTGTTAGGTTAGGTGGGCACATATTACGAAATTAGTCGGACGTTAATGCCCCTCGTATATTCGTGTTCTGCATCATTAGCAGAGTGGAAATATAAGATTTTCAATGAATTATTTTTATTTTTACAGGAAACCCTATAAACTTAATAATTACCAAAATAAAACGTTAAAAATACACGTAGACAACGTTCGACGACGTTATCAAGTTATTAACAAATTTTCTTTATGTTCTTGTAAACACATTTCGTGGGCCAACGTAATTGATCTTAACACACACAACTTGCAAACGCAATGGTTAATACTACAGATATTTTAACATACCTTAGCACTGTAGATCTGGAGAGTTTCAACATTTCTGCCGCTCTTTCCGCGACGTTGCAGGGTTTCATTTCCCCTCAGCTAATTAGTGAATACAACGATTCGGTGAGGTTAATGATGTCCTGTTGGCGTTGGTGACTTCTCTTTTATTCACCTTGCTAGAACTCATGACTGCACACAAAAACTACCGCAACATACAACGTAAAATACAGTAAATAAAATTTTAAGCAAACCTGAAATAAATTTGAAAAATATTAAACACGTTAGAACGCACTATGAGTAATCTCTTATACAGATTTCAAAAGCAAAAGGAATCTGTACGAGAAGGTTAGCACAAATTAAAGTCATACGTTATGAAAAATCAAATAATAAAGAGCTGATATTAGTATAAAAAAACCGATAAATGAAATATTAGGTTAAACAAGAATCGCACAAATTCTCTACAGCACGGCCATCCGGGGGCTTATGAGAGATTGGCGTTGCCATGTTAATGTTGTTGGATGGACTCCTTGAATGTTGACACATTTCATTGCAAAGTATTGTGTCTATAATATGTAATCAAAGTGAAAGTTTTTCTCCCCCACCCAATCCCCCAGTCAAAATCAAACCTACACACACCCACACACACACACACAGAGAGAGGGAGAGACACACAGGCACGCACACGAAACATCTAATTTTTAATACTCACATTTTGGGTTTATATAATGAAATGTTTTTCGCTTGCATCACATATTCTTTTGTGTGAAATTCTCAAGATTAAAAACTTTACGCTTGTGGAATATCCATTAATAATATATACATTACTTTTATGATGGGTACGTGCATGTAAGAACACATGTACACACACACAGTGGAATGTAAACATTGCATGTAAACATTGCCATGTGACTGCCACATGGCAATGTTTGTTTACCCTTTGGCAGAAGGATACGAAATGTGCTTGAAAGTAGATATTTAGCAGGGCTTCAAGAAAGTCTCTTCCAGTCATGAACCGACTATAACTATGTTCGGGTAGGTCATACGTAGCTGTATACCTCCTCTTGCAAACAGGATAGTGGCCGACAATCACAGTGTTTTTTATCACTCTTAATGGGGTGCTCAAAACATCTAGCTCTACGACCAAATTGTGGGTTATTTTTTATGGCAGCACACAGAACTCTAATGGTATTACACTCAATGACATTTTACTACCAGGTCCTAAACTTCAGACTGCATCAATTATGTAATTCTAAGATTTAGGTTATACAGTGTAGTTTTTTAATGCGGCATTAAACAAATGTACTGCCAAGTTTTGGTCGATGAGGCTGACGCTCCATGCCAGCTCATTCTGTGATGTGAGGACCCATCACCACCCCGAAGAGTTTATCAGCTGAATACAATAACCTATGGCCTCACACCATCTCCATTCTTGGCAATTTTTACGTTGCGTCAGTTGGCGACTGATGAAGGTAATGAATATCCACTAGCTGACAATGCTCTTGAGAACCACGTCTTCGTGGATGATATCACAGTGCCAGTCATTAGATGAAGCTCGTTTGTTGAAAATTTAACTGGCCGAACTTTTATGCCGGGGTGGGTTTCAGCTTCGGAAATGGTCGAGTAATGAGCCTCAGCTTCTCAGTGATGTTCCTGCGATCCATTGTGAAAGTCCTAGGGTGCTATACTTCTCATCGGGTCCTGTTGTGAACATCCTTGGTCTGTACTGGAATCAAGTGAAGGACTCTTTCTCGTATCACCTACGGGTCCACTCTGGAAGTCCCACTAAATGCTTTGTCTTTTCGCAGGTTGCAAGCATATATGATCCTATGGGTTAGCTTGCTCCAACTGTGTGGGCAAAAATTCTAATACAATGGTTGTGGTCTTAAGGATTGAATTGGGATGACCCCTTACCCCAGTCAACTCAAGCAACGTGGAATTAATTCATGGATTGCCTGACTGTAATTGAAACGCTTAGCTTGCCATGCTTCATATGTCCTGATGTGGTCAGTGGGGAATTACGTAGTTTTTCCAACGCCTCTAAGAGAGCAATGCAGCAGTCATATATCTGAGGAGTACAAACACTGAAGGGAACATGTGTGTGCATCTGGTAATTGCTAAAGCATGGGTAGCTCCTCAGAAACAAGTGTGTATCCCTCATTTAGATGTGTGTGGGGTTAATTTACTGGCAAAATTGATATTTTTATTTCTACAACTTCTTCAGCCAGTACTTGCATATCTCAGCAACCCATGCGTGGAATGATTCCAGTGTTGCACTAGCTTGGATAAAATAACTGCCATACTTGTTGAAAACCTTTGTGAAAGCCTGTTTCAAATTCAAGAATGGGCTCCCCCTCAGCTGTGAAAACATGTCAAGTATCAAGATAATCTGCTTACTCTCTCCTGACCACTCTCATGACCTCTGTTGCATGGCCCCGGTTGGCTAGTCCATCCACCTGAACAGTGGCTGGTGTCCACTGTGTCGGGGCATGATGACAATATCCAGGAGCTCAAATTTTCTCAACTCGCCTTGCTGAATACTCATGAAATTTCTGAAGAACTCCCTGTATTCCAACGAATTTCATCAGACGTGCCAATGCACAACCTTGTAAGAGCGGTTCCATAACAAGTTTGGAATTAAAGGAAGCTGCCCTTCTTAAATGCAAATGTATTCAACATGATCGCCACCATGGCGACTTGAAAATGCCTTGTTCAACACAAATACAGTGCTTGATAACCTTTCTGTATTTGCATGGTGTGCTCAGGGCAGGCAGTCGCTTGTCAAATGCCAACATGGAGTTTGCAACTAAGCACCCAATTATACTGCCGAAAAACCATGCAGTGATTGAAGCATTTGGTAGATAATTACCACCTGAGATATCTGCATGCAGCAGCACCATTACTGTATTCTATTGTATCACTGAAATTCAGGATTTTGTCATCCCGATCCCTAATTCGATCTAGACTCTTCAAGTTTGTGGGGTGCTTCACTTAAGGGTGATTTGCCAGCAGAGAGAGTCACGTCCTCTGGAACCTTTGAGCAGACAAGAGTGGATTATGCTGGACCCATTTCCACCAGACTAAATAAGTTATCCCATGGCACTACTCAGAAGGCTTACCTGTCCATCTTCATTTCTTTTGCAACTATGGCAGTTCACATTGAGGTTGTGACTGATCTAACTACTGATAGTTTTGTTGCAGCCTTAACATGGTTTGTGTCAAGACGAGGATTGTGCACGAGTCTCTATTCGCATTGTGGGACCAATCTTGTGGGCATGGCAGGGCAGCTTCAACAGTCCTTTATTCATCTTCTCAACTCTTCCATTGTTTTAATATTCTCTCCGACCCACTCCATTAATTTTCATTTTCTTCCGCCCGCAAGTCCACATCAGGGTGGGTTATGGGAATCAACTGTGAAGTCAGCCGAATACCACCTCAAGCTAGTAATTGGCAATCATATACTCACTTTGGAGTAGTAAATGATATTGTGTACTAAGATTGAAGCTCTGCTCAATTCCAGACCATTAACACCACCATAATCCAACTCATGTGACTGCTGCCCTCACACCAGGGCACTTTCTTATTGGTAGCCCCCTTTTAGCTGTCCCTGAATCGTCTGATGATAACAGTGATAGTGCACTCTGCATGTCCCAGAGATGGAAAATGGTATGTGCACTTGCCAATCATTTTTGGTGACGATGGTATCGTGAGTATCTTCAACATCTGCAACCTCGGGGCAAGTGGCAAACCAACCAGGACTCACTGTGGGAGACTTTGTCGTTGTAGGTGAAGAATGTACACCTCCATTGGGCTGGTTTTTGGCCAGAGTCGTCAAGATACATCCTGTAGAAGACAACATAGTCAGAGTTGTGGAAGTGCTCATCCAAAAGGGACAGATGTGCCCACAGATACACAAGCTGTACTGCCTGCCAATCCAACAATGCTTGCTTGTTCTCAAAATGTGATATTTTGTACATAGTGTGACTGTTTGTATGTGTACTCGTCGAGACATCAGTCGATCTCGTGGGGCGGTATGTTGTATATTTTCATGTACTATATCGTGTGTGTGTGCTTGGAACTACACTGAAGAGCCAAAAAAACGGGTACACCTGCCTAAAATTGTGTACGGCCCCCGCGAGCACACAGAAGTGCCACAAGATGACGTGGCATGGACTCGATTAATGTCTCAAGGTATGCAAGAGACAATTCACACCATGAATCCTGCAGGGCAGTCCACAAATCCATAGGAGTGCGAGGTGGTGGAGATCTCTTCTGGACAGCACATTGCAAGGCATCTCAGATGATATGCTCAATAATGTTCATGTCTGGTGATTTAGGTGGCCAATGGAAGTGTCTAAAGTCAGAAGAGTGTTCCTGGAGCCACTCAGTAGCAACTCTCGACGTGTGGGGTGTCGCATTGTCCTGCTGAAATTGTCCATGTCCATCGGAATACACAATGGAAAAGAATGGGTGCAGGTAATCGGACAGGATGCTTACGTATCAGTCACCTGACAGAGTCGTATCTAGACGTATCAGGGGTCCAATTTCACGCCAACTGTACACACCCCATACCATGATAGAGCCTCCACCAGCTTGAATATTCCCCTGTTGACATGTAGGGTCCATGGATTCATGAGGAGGTCTCCATGCTCGTACACATCCATCCTCCCGCTACAATTGGAAACGAGACTCGTCAGACCAGGCAACGTGTTTCCAGTCATCAACAGTCCAGTGGCGGAGTTGGCGGGCCCAGGCGAGCCATAAAGCTTTGTGTCGTGCCGTCAACAACGGTACACGAATGGGCCTTCGGCTCCGAAAGCCCATATCAATGATGGTTCGTTGAATAGTTCTCACACGGGCACTTGTTGATGCCCCAGCATTGAAATCTGCGCCAATTTGAAAAAGCGTTGCATGTCTGTCGCGTTTAATGATTCTCGTCAGTCGTAGTTTGTCCCGTTCGCTCACGATCTTTTTTCCGGCCGCAGCGATATCGAAGATTTGATGTTTTACCGGATTCCCGATATTCACAGTACACTCGTTAAATGGTCGTACGCGAAAATCCAAATGTTATCGCTACCTCGGAGATTCTATGACCCATCCCTCGTGCGCCGACTATAACACCATGTTCAAACTCACTTAAATCTTGATAACCTGCCATTTTAGCAGCAGTAACCGATCTAGCAACTTTGCCAGACGCTTGTGGTCTTATATAGGCACTGCCGACCGCATCGCGTTACTCTGATCGGTTCCATACCTCTGTTATTTGCATACGCACGCCTATGCCAGTTTTTTTTTTTTGCTCTTGAGTGTATATAGTGCGCAGTAAGTTAAGGGCTGTGTAAAGAAACTGCAACAAGAGTTACAAAGTTAATGTAGTATACGAAATGTCTTTTTGCGTAAAAACTATTCAATATTTCATACAATATGGCATTGGTATGGTAGCAGGGAAAATGTGCATCAGTACCTACAACAGTATCATAGTCACATTTACATATAAATTTAGATATCTTCATTTTTATTTATCACAAACTTGTAAGCCCACAAGAAAACTGTCATCACATATAGAACTAATCACTTAATTTCGTAGTTGCGAACTGGATATTTATACAATAATAATTCATGTATAGTGTACAGCGGACATAGGTTAACACTTAAGATAGCTGTAATTAATTATATTAAAAGGATATGTAAAAAATCAACTTCTAAAGTTAAATTGAAAAAATATTTACTCATAACCATGACTATATACATAATTCGTTAAACTAAAACATTAGAATTTTTATTTTCATATATATTTTATTTAATTTTGTGACTATGAAAATATAGTCCTGTTGGTGAGAATTTTTATTACGAACATTATTCAATATGGCCAGTCTGGTATGCTGGAACACTTAACTGTTTTCATCACATTTGTTGATATACCAGATTAATGTATGTATTCCACAGGAAATTACTGCACAAGTAATGACTTTTATTTGTCAGCCTATAGATGTGCCAGCAAACCATTCACCCTATACCGTTATTTTTCTTTACTTTTTTTACTTCCTTCCCAGCCTGCCTCTCAAGAATATTTTCGGGGTCTCTACACCTCAATTTACGCCTTATGCGGTTATCAATAATTTAAAGAAAAAAAAATACACTTTAGATAGAAGCGATGCAACTTGGCTAGCATAATGTTTGTCCAGAGAAGTTTATTTGTGATAATTCTTTAAATGAAAATATCATTTTCTGCATATGCAACGAATTCACACAATTCTTTGTCAGTAATATTCAATTGGAATTGAATTTAAAAATATGATGCCTTGTTAGTTTTTAAGGTTAGGGCACTGGACTTCCTCTCCAGGCACATGTTTTCTTTCGCGATAGTACAACTTGCTCTCGAATGATTGTAATCCAATTGATGGGAAATACTTGGTTTATACAATGCAATCACTTCCGACTGTCATATCCGGACTTGTTCCATGGTAGGGAGTATTGCCATGTACAAATAAGTCACACTTTCTTGTTGTAACTCCTTGCAGCTCTTCATACTTTTTCAATGCAATATTATCATTAAGTCTCCCGTACCGTACGCCTACAGCACTGACGTCCTGCTTGTAGAGAATGGTCTTTACAAGATTGTGGCATAGTGTGTAGTCTAACCTACGGACAACAGCCCCGAAATTGGATGTAATTAGGCGGTTGATACGTTCTCCTCTCCAGATGATATTGTTAACTTGTCAAATTGTTATCTTTGCAATCAATGCATGTTTTGCCTCTGTATCTACTTCTCGGAATTCCTGGGATTTTTATTCAACTTTTCAACCGTTATGCCAGGTTCAGTAATATCAAGTCCGAGTCAGGGCGCACTGTATTTTTCCTCCTTAGTCTGATGTTAGTTTCATTCCCTCTGTGTGCAAAGTCTTTTCAATGTCTTTCCTGGACTTCTTCCAGATATTTTTTTTCCAAGGACAGGAATGCCAAGATGGAGCAGCAGAGAAGGACAAGCCTGTTGCTACTGTTAATTGTTTGTATGGCACTCATTTAGAAAAGCAGATTCTTTTGCCTCCAGTAAATTTTAAAACCAAATTCATGTACTTGAAAGGAAATCACTTAATTATGCATGTTTTACATATGATATAAACTTATTGAAATAATGGGATTTTCACTTAATATAAAATAAAAGAACAACACTTACCTTTCAGGTTGATTTGTCGTTTTATTGAGAGTCAGTCGATCCGCATAGCGTACCAATCAGTCTAGTAACTTCCTTATTGGTAAAACTAAATTACTAGAGACTAAACGATGCATTATGTTAGCGTCTTCACTTATTTTTATTTTGCAGTACACTTCTCGGCAACTTTCGTGATTACCACTTACATAATCCAATGAGTTCAATATGTCTGGTCTTAATGTAGCACAGGCTTGTGAATGATTTTTGATATGGGTGCCTCTCTCACCGCTGAACGCACACCTTTAGTAAGTTTTTCCATACGTGAGAACTCTTCTCTCATCGAGGGAATAAACCGTATTTTATGCAAGTTTGTGTAAACTGCCACTGAAATCCCCGTCATTTGTTTAGCACATTCTATTTTTGTTATGTAACGAATATATGCAACTCCCTCTTGTAAGCTAGTATACACACTGGAGTCAACATCACCTATGTAGTTAAGATATTGCAGTCCATGTTGTTCAGTACTATTGTAAAATCCGTCTACAATAGTAAGTTACTCCATTCCTGTTGCGGGTCCTGCATAATTGTTGTAACATAAATGGGCTGGCGGGTCCTTCTATTTTGACTTGTAGCGAGCACAAAAGCAACAGAAGCTATTTTCACCCGCAAATATAGCAGACTATTAGTTTCTGCTCCAATTATGAAACCCTGAAACATTGGACAAATAAACCATACATAACGTTGGTTTCCACTATTAAACTCGGTTTGTTCACACTTGCATATTATTATTCGGAACTGTAGAAAAATTTACACGGCCTACCCACTGTTGATGACATTTCATGCCCACAAGATCCTTTATCCCACCCTCTATCGCCAATAACTGAAATGTATGGTATGCCGTCCTTCGAATGTCCTTTACTAAGCGCTATTCGCTTTTCCTTCTCGCCATTTTCTTTCATCTGTATAAATAGGTGATCTCTCCATGTCTGAAACAAGTGTACTGGGATATGAACGTTATAACAAAAATTAATCAGGCTTACATTTAAACTTTTATCAATCACCCAACTTGATGTTGTAAACAATGTATGTTAAAAAAAGTTAGTGATAGTCTTAGTTTTGCTTTTGATGAGTAGCTGGTAAAATTTTAGTTGCCTATTTATTAATTCAACTACAATATGTTATGTCAGGAGGCAGAATATGAAACAAAACTAGGAAGTTAATTATATAACTAATCAGACTAGTTTCCTCGACATGGGTGGAAATAATTTTCAAAATAACATTCTCAAAATCATACATGGGTCATTCCATCCCAAGTGATCAGATTTTTGAGAACATTCCAGCTCTTCAATTTTAATCTTGTTCAAATTCACCTTGGGTGCAGATCTACCATAGAAATGAACCCATGCAAAATTTGAATTCATAATATTCAATATGTTGGAAACTGTGGCCCCCTGTTTAAGAAGCTTTCTGAGGATGGTGCGATGAAAGCGAGCAAATCCCAATGTTTGAATCATTCTTACTACAAGGGAACAGCAACTAGGAACCTCGTAGTTTCAGATCTTACATAACTTTTGGCTGTGAATCAGAAAAACACAGTGTGCCAGTGTGTAAAATGCTTTATGAGGCAGTATAATGTATCAAAGTGCCCAAAAAAACCTGTGGAGAAAAACACACAAATTTTTGACCTTTTTCGGGGTCAGATATCTCAAGAAGAAACAATGCAAAGGAACCACAACTTGGCACATTTATTAACAGTGCTGGGACAGGAGTCTGCCAACATGTCTTCCTGCCTGAGCACTTATTGTGGATTGTACTGAAACAGAAACATGGTGCCACATATAAAACTGCGGAAAGTAGGCCAAGTTTAGATACAAATATTGCAATAAGGGCCACCTCAGAAGTTCTTTTTTCAAGTACCATTGGAAAGAGCACGGTTTTTTACACTAGAAACATCTTGTTTAATCTTAGAGACAATTCAGCAAAGGGATAAAACATGTGGTTGAACTTAACAAANCAGAAATTTTTTGATACACATGTATATATGTTTGCAACTAGTCAGGAAAATCACACCATTTCCTACTAAAACCTTTCTTCTAAGAAGCCACTGGACACCTGTTTTATGCGATAATGCAAAATCGCAAACGAAATGTGTTTCAACATTAAACTAATTATTATATATACATTGCCTTGGATATTTTTGTTTTTGCTGTGTTGTTATTGTTGTTGTGGTGCAAAGTTTTGTAAGATATGTTTTTTTTTCATATTACAAATTTGATTTGATTTAATTATCTGTCATCATGGATGAAGTTTCTATTCTGGAACCACTTCCAAATTGCAGCCTTGGGCAAGTCACTAATTCAGAATGCTATTTAAAAACATTTAATTCTTCCTCTAGCCAATTAAAGCATGTAACTGACTACAGTCTGCAAGATCAAGACCTGATACATCGATGCAGTGGCTTACACATTGATGGAAACTTGCAGATCTGTCTGCACCATGAAGCCACAATTTTAAGGAGATACGAATTGTTGCAGAAGAAATGTTGCAATCCTTTCCAGAAGAAGGACCACACAACAAGAAAAGGTTTACAAGTTATTACAGTAGCAGTGGTGGATAAGATAATCTAAATTACAAAGATGAATATAAAGCCTGGCCAAAAGATGTGCCCAACCTGCCGAAAAGAACTAGCAGCAAAATCAGTAACATCATCATCAGCTTCTGGAAATGGGGAAGATGTAGATTACAATGATGACTGCAATGCAACAGAAAATATGGATACAAGTCTAACGTCTCTTGGTCTCTCTCCTCTGAAGTTCCCTCGTATAAGCTCAAGGGACAGGCGCAGCTATACAAAGCGAAAAATCAGTCAAGTTCAAGAAACAATTGTAGGTCAAATTGCAGCTGCTGCAAGGCTGAATCCAGAAGAATTCGAACTTGAAAGCACAAGCAAGGAGTGCACAAACTGCAGTGACCACAATCAACTACTGGATGAATTGAAGAAAAAAATTGCCTCGCCCGAAACTCCAAAATTGACCAAGCTTCAGATTTTAACACTTGCTCCTAATAGTTGGTCCATACAAAGAACATAAAGAGAGTTCAACTCTTTCGCTGCGGGATTTTTTTTCATTTTTTTACCCAAAAAGTGTAAAAAAAANAAAGAACATAAAGAGAGTTCAACTCTTTCGCTGCGGGATTTTTTTTCATTTTTTTACCCAAAAAGTGTAAAAAAAAATGTAAATTTTTTAAAATTTAATTTATTATTATTAACTTATTTCTAACGCATAAACTATATATAAAGTANAAAAAAAATGTAAATTTTTTAAAATTTAATTTATTATTATTAACTTATTTCTAACGCATAAACTATATATAAAGTATATACAGGCTATTACATGTGCAGATTTGTGTGTGCAGGTTATTACGTGTGCAGACTTTCATGTAGATTTATTGATATGGTACTCCTCAAAGCAAGGCACAGGACAGAGTAGAGGATAAATTTGCATGTAAGTAATTTGAAACACACAGGAAGAATATACAAAGTTTTCACTGTTTTTTACATGTGCAGACTTTCCTGTAGTTTTTTTTACTGTGGTACGCCTCAAAGCAAGGCACAGGACAGAGTGGAGGATGATTGGGGCAATTCTTGCACATGTAGATGGTTTGCTTCCGTTTACAGTTTCCTCTTCCTTTTTGATTGCATTGGTTAGGCATTATGGAGCAAACAATACAATTTGGCTTGTGGTTTTTGTCACTTTGTAGTCCAATAAAATGGCGTTCATTCAGTCTGGTAAGTGGGACAACATCAGCACAAATACGGCCTTTCTTTTTTGGTGCTGGTCGAGAATATTCTTCCAGAAGTCCCTCAATGACGCAGTTCCTGTATTGTATTGCAGACATTTTAGTATCTCGTGACATATTGAAGGCAATTTTCCCATTCACGAGTGCTGCTTCAACCATGAAATGCCACAATACATGATACCACTTCCTGTTTTTGTGATAGTAACAGTATGATGATGACAGTTGGTCAAAACGATCTACACCATTCATGTTCCGATTATACTCCAATACCATTTTTGGTTTAGAAACAATTCTGTACCCATTTTCAGTTTGTTTAGCTCTTGTTTTTACTTCCGTCAACTCATTGCTATGCACAGTTGACAACAGCGTAACTCGTCCAGTATCTTGCCATGAGCACACAATCATTCCCTCTGCTTTGTTCAGCCAAAATTTTGGCTTGTCACCTTTCTTCATTTTGCAAACTACTGGTTTACACTCAGTTGGCATGCCATGCCTGTTTGTTCGAACTGTCCCGCAAGCTCCTATGTCAATTTCTCTGAGGAACTGGAACAGTGACGGGCTGGAAAAGAAATTGTCACAATAGAGAATTCGCTGTGTGTGTTCAAACCCCAAAAGAAGTTTTCGAACCACTCGTTCACCTAACCCCAGGCTGCGATCAACATTTGCTTGTAGCACGCCTTTTCCGACATAAACGTCGAACCTCAACAAGAAACCTGTTTCACTGTCACACAGTGACCATAGCTTCACACCCCACTTTGTAGAAGGTTTTGATGGCATGTATTGTTTGAACCATAGACGTCCTTTGAAGCGAAGCATGGTTTCATCAATAGATAAACTTTGACCTGGTTCAAATTCAAGCAAGTAAGTGTCTTTCACTATGTCTATGATTGGGCGAATTTTGAAGAGAGGGTCATAATCCTGATGCGCTTTTGGAAATTGCTTTTTGTTGTCAGCGAAGTGCAGAAATGACCTGAGAATCTGGTATCTGTCACGAGACATAATGTTTGAATAATTTGGGGTATCATTTATCCAGGATGTTTCACAGAAATACTGTTCTATTGATGTTTTGCGACACAAACCCATACCAATTTCTACAGCTGTCATTGCCTGTATTTCCTCAGGAGTACACTCATTCCACTGATGGTACCTTGAACGAGGTGATACTTTTTCTGTTGTCATATTTTCATAAAACTGGGATGCATATACATTTGTTTGGTCTGCTACTGTAGCAAAAGTAGACCTGGGAAAAAATTTGTAAAAACAGTCTACTGCTGTGTCATTTGAGGTTATGTTTTTTAGTGACGAATGTAAAGGAGATTTGTTACACCAGTCAAGCAAAATATTTATATTTTCACTGTCCGTGTTCAACCAGTCATTACTATTTACACATACAGTTTCAGTTTTCTTCCCTTTCAAAAACTGTTGCGCAGGATCATCACTCACTGTGTCACTGTCACTGTCACTATCACTCACATTTTCTGACTCCACACTATAAGTTATTTCATTTTCTGTATTGCGAAAACCAACTTCGTTTTCAGATTCACTTACTTCCAAATCTGAATCTGAATCAGCAAACAAAATATCGTAACATTCTTTTTGCGACAATCCTTTCCTACTACACGATGCCATTGTTGGCGAGAATAACACCAAAGATAATACACTCACAGTATGTAAATACTGTGCCATTTATAGTCAAAGATAGTTTTAGAACATTGAGGTATCAATTTTATAGATAGCAGCACTTATTAGAATACAATTGCATGCCGAACGCACATCACAACTTAGGAATCCACCCAATTCGACTAAAGTCGCATGCCGCAAGTAAGCGATAATTCTCTGCATTCGACAATAGTCGAACATCGCAGTCAAAGAGTTAATGTTTCTGAACGAATGGTCAGGAATGCAAGACAACTAAAAGCTGAGAATGGCATACTAGCAACACCAGCAACAAAGTGTGGAAGACCAGTTTCTGAAGCTGTGAAGCAAAAAGTTACCAATGTTTATGAAAATGATGAATATAGCCGACTTTGTCCAGGAAAGAAGGATTTTGTCTCAATTCGAAGTCCAAATGGAAAAGAACAGAAGCAGAAACGCCTGTTGCTTGTCAATTTCAAAGAGTTGTTCATTCAATATCGAAAAGCAAATGCAGAGACAGAAATTGTTTTTTCTAAATTTTGCGAATTGCGACCAAAATGGTGCATTACTGTTGGAGCAGCTGGAACACATTCAGTATGTGTGTGCACAATCCACCAAAATGTGAAGCTAATGGTTAATGCATGCCTTATTAACAATGACTACAAAGGCCTTCTTGCCATGATTGTCTGTAGTTTAGATTCAAAGGATTGCATTCTTCAACGGTGTGAAAACTGCGCAGGAACTACAGAATTACAGAAATATTTCATGGAAGTTTTTAGCGACTGTGATTTTGATGATGCGATCGAATTCAAGCAATGGACACACACTGATCGTGCCACTTTGGAAACAAAGCAGCTGCCTATTGGAGAATTTATTGAAAATTTGATTGCCAAACTTTTTAAGCTTTCTAGTCACCACTATGTTACAAAACACCAGACTTGTTATTTGAAGAAAATAAAAGAAAATTTGAAGCCTGATGAACTAGTTATTCTAATGGATTTTGCGGAAAATTATTCTTTCATCGTTCAGGATGCTGTTCAAGGATTTCACTGGGACAACAGTCAAGCAACATTACATCCATTTGTTGTTTATTACAAAGCTAAAGAAGTTCAATGCTTATGCATTATCAGTTATTGTCTCAGACATGACACCATTGCTGTCCACACATTCTTGACCAAATTGATCAATTATTTGAAAAGCACCATGGAAGAAATAGTACACATCCACTATTTCAGTGACGGTTCTGCTGCTCAGTACAAGAATTACAAAAATTTTATCAATCTGTGCAATCACGAAAAGGACTTTGGTATTACTGCAGAGTGGAACTTTTTTGGCACAAGTCATGGCAAGTCTCCATGTGATGGACTTGGTGGAACAGTTAAACGTCTAGCAGCAAGAGCAAGTCTGCAACGAACTACAGATAATCAAATATTAACTCCGCAAGATTTCTTCAAATTTGTGTCCAACAAATACAGGAAATCAAATTCATTTTTGCTACAAGCCAAGAAATAGAAGGAGAAAGAAGGCTACAAGAAGAGCGATTTGAAAATGGTCGTACCTTAGCTGGAACTCGTGAGAATCACCATTTTTTGCCAATGGATTTGAACTACATTCAAGTTAGTCGGGTGACAAATGATACAACTTCTTTTGTGGCCTCTATTTACCAATCAACTTACACAAACGTGACTTTGATGCCAGTTTTAAGCCTTGTTCCTGGCCAATACATTGCTTGCATCTATGACAATCACTGGTGGATTGGTAACATATGTGAAGTTGATATTGAAGAACACGATGCGCTGGTCAATTTTATGCACCCATTTGGTCCGGTGTGCTCCTTCCATTGGCCTGAAAGAGAAGATAAATGCTGGATTCCTGAGCAGCACATCATCATGAATATTGGAGCACCTTCAGCAACTAGAACAGGACGCCAGTATAATTTGCCAGAAGCCATATTGGGCAGTATTGAAGAAAAATTTAATTCTATGAAGCAATGATTTAAATAGGAATGGCTTGGGAACCAACATAAAGAGACCCATATACTGGCTTGGGAACCATGGCAAGAAACCCAACCAAGGCTTTGGAACCTTGAAGAAGAAACCAACAAATGTGGCTTGGGAACCAAGGGAAAGAGACCCATCATCTGGCTTTGGAACCAGGAAGAAGAAACCAATATTGAGGCTTGGGAACCTCGGCAAAGTACGCCCACCCGTGGCTCGATTTGCCTGGCTAACGGGCATGGCCCCTTGACGATGGGGATGCCCATTCTTGAGGATTAATCTGGAAGAATCGGTAGTGGCATGGCCACCATGGACCAATGCAATTCTAAGATATGATTTATGCCCATCCCTATGCAGCAAAATAAGCAGCATTTGATAACAATGTCATACATATCTTGCCTACAGCCTTGCTTCACACTGTTACCATCAACAGTTACAGAAATGGACAACTGATGGTTCTGAACAGATTGAGTTATCAAGTTCCCATATTTTTCTGCAATTTGGTTTAATGGACTCAGCAATCTGTGTTGTCGCCTCGTAACATAGTACACGTGATTTTTGATAAGGTTCACCTTATATTTGGTCCCTTTCCTGAATCGGCTCTAAAATTAAACAGGATCTTTCTAGTGAAGGAAAATGTGCTCTTTCCAGTGGTGCTAGGAAAAAGAAGCTCTGAAATGGTCCTTTTTCAATATTAACATCTGAACTTAGTTCAATTTTTGTAATTTTAAATTCGACACAATGTTTGTGATCGAGTATAATCCGAAGTAAGTGGCTAGACAGAAAGGTATTCTAGCAGAGTCATGTCTCAGGCATTGTTAACCAGTGTGCCAAATCGTAGTTCCTTTGCATTTTTTCTTCCTAAGATATATGACCCCAAAGAATNCAGGCATTGTTAACCAGTGTGCCAAATCGTAGTTCCTTTGCATTTTTTCTTCCTAAGATATATGACCCCAAAGAATCCCAAAAAAATCAGCGTGTTTTTCTCCACCGGCTTTTCTGAGGTATTTTGATGCATTATACTGACTTATAAAATGCTCCACGTCCTGTCACACAGTATTTTTCTGATTCACAGCCAAAAGTTATCTAAGACATGAAAGTAACAGTTTCCTACTTGCCTTTATGTTCTAATAAAATAGCTTCAAACAATGAGTTTTTTTCGTTTTTACCGCACACTTATGAAAGAGCCATTCAATTAGAAGGCCACAGTTTCTAAAACACTGAAGCTCATGATTTAAAATTTTGCACATGTTCGTTTCTAGGATAGGTGTACACCTACATCATGTTTCAGTGCAATTGAAGCTGAAGGGTGGGAGGCCCTTGATCACTTGAGATGTAATGAGCCACATGGTAGTTAGGCTTTGACATCTCCCCAGAAATACTACTAGAGATGGAACCAGAAACATATGCTACAATAGTGAGACAATTACATATACACACACCTGCGTAACACGGGACTCGAACTCAGAAAACATTGTACCATAAGCTAGTGTGCAATTAACTACATTATGTAGGTCAGATTCAGAATACCAACTTAGGTTATAACCAGTCTATTGTTTTTAATTATAAGGTTTGCTAACGTGAAATATTTACTGGCAGTCATTTTGAAAATTAGTGTCTGACCTGCTTAAAACATACCAGTTTTCATAACCGGCAGCAGTACTATTTAATTGCCAAATTTGGCAGGAATTGAGGAAATATTTCTACATAAAAATTGTATTTATTCGTGTGGCGCTATCTTACAAAATGGCGGAGAAAACTTTTTCCATGTAGACACATTTTATAGTTGAAATATATACTTCCAGCATACAAAGCTAATTTGAAATGAATTACATGATTTCGACGATATAGCAAACTGTGCTAAATTAACTACATGGCCACCATTTTGAAAATTTGTCTGTCGTACTTAAAACATACCACTTTACATTAGCTGTCGCAGTACTGTTTGTTTGCCAAATTTGGTAGGAATCAGTGAATTGTTTCCCGAGTTGACATAAAAATTTTATCTTTCGCATGGCGCTATCTTAAAAATAATGGACTAAAGTATCTATGTATTGGCATACATGATGCTTGTAATTGATACTTTCAGCATACAAAATTTGGTCAAAATTGGTTAAATGGTATAGGAGATATACCAAATAAACCGTAAATAGTTGTATGGCCGCTATTTAAAAAGCAAGTGCCTAATCAATTCAAATCGCACACGTTTACATTGTCTACTACAGTATTACTTACTTTCGAAATCTGCTGAGAATTGCTTGAGGAGTTTCCAAATATAACGTAAAGGTTTTTATTTTTAATTTGAGGCTTTGTTACAAAATGGTGGTTTAACAATAATATGCAATACTAACAAACGTACAAAATTTCGTATAAATCGGTTGAAGGGTTTCAGAGATATGACATATCAACCTAAATTTTATACGGCCACCATTTATAAAGTAAGTGCCCGGCCTCGTTGAAAAGTATGATAGTCAGATGACCTTACAAAGTACTACATGTGTACAGAGATTGGTGAAATTCTGTTCTTGCATTCAAAGCAGGGGACNAGTCAGATGACCTTACAAAGTACTACATGTGTACAGAGATTGGTGAAATTCTGTTCTTGCATTCAAAGCAGGGGACACACACACGCACACACCCGGACACACAGACAGGAAAGTGATCTCATAAGCCTTTCTTTCCTTTGGCTAAAGAAATGGGGAAAGTTAGTTTTTAGCCATTCTTTCCTTTGAAAAATAGGTTAAAAACTAACTTTTCCAATGTCTCAAAAACTAATAGCCCTATTATGTGACACTATCCTCTTGTACCTATTTAAATTCCTGTCGTACTAAAAATTTTGCACATTTGCAAATTTTTTATGAAAATAAATATGGTGTATCTTTTTATTACCTTAAGAAGATTTACATTTTTGACTATCACATTCACTCAAAATGTTGACCCCTATTACATTAACCCCACTTAACCCTACTATCTTCTGTAAGATGTGATGCAAGCTAAAATAATTAATANTTTGACCCCTATTACATTAACCCCACTTAACCCTACTATCTTCTGTAAGATGTGATGCAAGCTAAAATAATTAATATGTAGGCCTAAAATATTATACCTATACATATACACTGAAGAGCCAAAGAAAACTGGTATAGGCGTGCGTATGCAAATAACAGAGGTATGGAACCAATCAGAGTANAGTCAGATGACCTTACAAAGTACTACATGTGTACAGAGATTGGTGAAATTCTGTTCTTGCATTCAAAGCAGGGGACCCACACACGCACACACCCGGACACACAGACAGGAAAGTGATCTCATAAGCCTTTCTTTCCTTTGGCTAAAGAAATGGGGAAAGTTAGTTTTTAGCCATTCTTTCCTTTGAAAAATAGGTTAAAAACTAACTTTTCCAATGTCTCAAAAACTAATAGCCCTATTATGTGACACTATCCTCTTGTACCTATTTAAATTCCTGTCATACTAAAAATTTTGCACATTTGCAAATTTTTTATGAAAATAAATATGGTGTATCTGTTTATTACCTTAAGAAGATTTACATTTTTGACTATCACATTCACTCAAAATTTTGACCCCTATTACATTAACCCCACTTAACCCTACTATCTTCTGTAAGATGTGATGCAAGCTAAAATAATTAATATGTAGGCCTAAAATATTATACCTATACATATACACTGAAGAGCCAAAGAAAACTGGTATAGGCGTGCGTATGCAAATAACAGAGGTATGGAACCAATCAGAGTAACGTGATGCGGTCGGCAGCGCCTATATAAGACAACAAGCGTCTGGCAAAGTTGCTAGATCGGCTACTGCTGCTACAATGGCAGGTTATCAAGATAGAAGTGAGTTTTAACGTGGTGCTATAGTCGGCGCACGAGAGATGGGACATAGCATCTCCGAGGTAGCGATAANGAACGTGGTGTTACAGTCGGCGCACGAGAGATGGGACATAGCATCTCCGAGGTAGCGATAAAATTTGGATGTTCACGTACGACCATTTAACGAGTGTACCGTGAATATCGGGAATCCGGTAAAACATCACATCTTCGACATCGCTGCGGTCGGAAAAGATCGTGAGCGAACGGGACAAACGACGACTGACGAGAATCATTAAACTTGACAGACGTGCAACCCTTTCTCAAATTGGCGCAGATTTCAATGCCTCCTTCATGCCTTCAGACATTAGTCGAGTCCATGCCATGTCATCTTGCGGCACTTCTGCGTTCTCGCGGGGGCCCTACACGATATTAGGCACATGTACCAGTTTTTTTGGCTCTTCAGTGTACATGCCCGATCAGAGTTTATTTTCATACGTTGCTTTTGAGTGTGAGACCACAGCGGCATTGCTGGTGCATCTGGTTCATGACTAATGTACATATTATATATCGAAATTTCTACTCAATTCTTATCTAACTACTCTAGTTCATGAAAACCTAAAATAAGTTTGTAACAATTTTTTTATCGGGGCTCTTATTTGTTTATAGTTTAATTATCTATATATTATTTATAAAATTACCATCATATTTCAGCATGTAACCTTTTACTCTAGGTATCTAAAAAAATAGAAAAANCAACCCTTTCTCAAATTGGCGCAGATTTCAATGCCTCCTTCATGCCTTCAGACATTAGTCGAGTCCATGCCATGTCGTCTTGCGGCACTTCTGCGTTCTCGCGGGGGCGCTACACGATATTAAGCACATGTACCAGTTTTTTTGGCTCTTCAGTGTACATGCCCGATCAGAGTTTATGTTCATACGTTGCTTTTGAGTGTGAGACCACAGCGGCATTGCTGGTGCATCTGGTTCATGACTAATGTACATATTATATATCGAAATTTCTACTCAATTCTTATCTAACTACTCTAGTTCATGAAAACCTAAAATAAGTGTGTAACAATTTTTTTATCGGGGCTCTTATTTGTTTATAGTTTAATTATCAATATATTATTTATAAAATTACCATCATATTTCAGCATGTAACCTTTTACTCTAGGTATCTAAAAAAATAGAAAAANAATATATTATTTATAAAATTACCATCATATTTCAGCATGTAACCTTTTACTCTAGGTATCTAAAAAAATAGAAAAATGTCATGAAATTCCAGACTTTGTGAAATCTTAAAAATAACATAGCCCTCATGGTTGTTAATATTTCCGTAGATTATAAGTTATTGTTTCTTAGATAGTGCTTAGTTACATTATATAAAAAGTGTACATTTCCTTATACACGTTTGAGGCAAATCTTTGTCATTAGAAATATGCTATGCTCGTAAATTTCGAATCAAATCTGTATATGGTAAATTTTTACGTATACCTTGTAATTATAGAAGCCATGCAATCTCGGTGGATAATAGTTTGTGATACATAACCAGTTTATAATTTCACTGGAGAATAAATACTTCAAACAATAGTCCAGTATACTTAATTTTTCGGTTTATTTTACAACAATTTAGGAATTTTTTTAAATAGTTCATGTTTTTCATCTGATTATCTATGCAGAAATTAAAATTAATTATAATGTCCGAAATAGAAGTGACATACATGTGTGAATTTATTTCAGTTAGTTTAGCTAGGTGACTGCATTTGGTTTCAGGTTTTACACTTGAAATGTGGAATTACTGCTAGCCAAACACAAGTACGGACGATATACACAGAGGTGACAAAAGTCATNTTTTACACTTGAAATGTGGAATTACTGCTAGCCAAACACAAGTACGGACGATATACACAGAGGTGACAAAAGTCATAGCAATATGCAAATATACAGATGGCAGTAGTATCGCTTACAAAATGTATAAATGGGCAGTGCATTGGTTGGGCTTTCATTTGTAGTCAAGTGATTCGTGTGAAAAGATTTCTGAAGTGATTATGGCCGCACGACGAAAATTAACAGACTTTGAACGCTAAATTGTTGTTGGANGTGTGAAAAGATTTCTGAAGTGATTATGGCCGCACGACGAAAATTAACAGACTTTGAACGCTAAATTGTTGTTGGAGCTAGACGCATGGGACATTCGATTTCGGAAATGGTTAAGGAATTGAACATTCCGAGATCCACAGTGTCAAGAGTGTGCCGAGAATACCTAATTTCAGGCATAACCTCCCACCATGGACAACGCAGTGGCCGACCGCCTGCACTTAATGACCGAGACCAACGACGTTTGCGCAGAATGGTCAGTGTAAACAGACAAGCAACACTGCGTGAAATAACCGCAGGAATCAATGTGGGACGTATGACGGACGTGTCCCTTACGACAGTACGGCGAACTTTGGCTGTATTGGTCTATGCCAGCAGAAGACCGACTCGAGTGCCTTTACTAAGAGCACGACATCGCCTGCAGTGCCTCTCCTGGGCTCGTGACCATAACGGTTGGACCTTAGACGACTGGAAAACCGTGACTTTGTCAGATGAGTCCCGATTTCAGTTGGTAAGATCTGATGGTAGGGTTCGAGTGTGGCGCAGACCCCACGAATCCATGGACCCAAGTTGTCAACAAGGAACTGTGCAAGCTGGTGGTGGCTCCATAATGGTGTGGGCTGTTTTTACATGGAATGAACTGGATCCTCTGGTCCAACTGAACCGATCATTGACTGGAAAGGTTATGTTCAGCTACTTGGAGACAACTTGCAGCCATTCATGGACTTCATGTACCCAAACAACGATGGAATTTTTATGGATGACAATGCGCCATGTCACCGGGCCACAACTGTTCGCGATTGGTTTGAAGAACATTCTGGAAAATTCCAGCGAATGATTTGGCCACCAAGATCACCCGACATGAATCCCATCGAGCATTTATGGGACATAATCGAGAAGTCAGTTCGTGCACAAACTCCTGCACCAGCAACACTTTCGCAATTATGGACGTTTATAGATGCAGCATGGCTCAATATTTCTGCCGGGGACTTCGAACGACTTGTTGAGTCCATGCCACGTCGAGTTGCTGCACTTTGCCGGGCAAAAGGTCGTCCGACACGATATTAGGAGGTATCCCAGGACTTTTGTCGCCTCAGTGTATAGTCCCCTACTACTTAAATATTTTTAATAAAAACCTAATAATAATGTTAGTCAGTGGACAGAATCGTTTCATCTTTAAATTTATAATACATATGTGGGATGAAGTGGTATAAGTTGTGTGGGACGTAGTCCTCCAAGAAATGTATGTTGTAATGAAGACAATCAAGTTATTAGGCAACCTATTTCAATGGCAAAAAAAACAAGGTCATCTAACCATTTTTATTTATCATTGTATATTTTCAGATTCGTAGTTTGGTCTGATGGATTGATAGTGAGGTTAATAGTATGTGTCAGTTTCCTAAGTTGAGTTTGTTATATATAGTTTATCGAAAAGTATCTACATATTTGAAATGAAAAATTAAACCTCCAATTCACTCATGTCAAAAATATATATCTATATTAATTACCTGCTATACAGGTGTCCACATGAAACCTCCCTGATTTCAAAGTACAATATAAAAAAACTATTCAACATAGAACCTTGAAGTTTGCAAAATCCTGTAAATCAACTCTAAAAGTTTTACACAAAAAATCAGTGCACTTCTACGTGTACTCCTTTCGTAGCCCTCAAAATGTCTAAGCGATACTCAATCTCAACCCATGTGCGCCCAAGCATGTCTGGGGTGATTGAACCAACTGCATCCACAATTTTTCTCAGGAGATCGCCAACGTCACGTACAGGAGAGTCATACACAGTGCCTTTCACATAACCCCACAGGAAAAAATCCAGCAGGGTTATGTCTAGAGATCGCGGTGGCTACTTGGTCTGTCCATTTCGTCCTATCCATCGCTGTGGAAATGATCTGTCCAAGAACTCACGAACATGTAAACTCCAGTGCGGTGGTGCAAGATCGCATTTGGTTGCAGAGGTTGAAGCTGAGTGACAGCAAATTGCTCTAGCATGTCCAGATAAATGCTTCCGGTTATTGTTCGCTCGATAAAGAAAAAAGGTCCAACAATGTTGTCTTTCATTAGCGCATACCACACATTCAACTTTGCGCTGTCCCTGACATGTTCCCGAAAACTGTGAGGGTTTTCGGATTCCCAGATGCGAACATTGTGCCAATTAACCTTCCCACTTATGTGGAAGGTTGCTTCGTCGCTGAAAACAACATTGCCCAGGAAGTAGGGGTTATCCTCTATACTGTCAAGCATTTCAATAGCAAACCTTTGGCGTAGTTGGTAGTCGTTTGGCTGCAGCGCTTGCACAATTTGAATTTTGTACGCATACAAACGAAGTCGGTGCAGCACCTTGTGAACTGTAGAGCGTGGGATGTTCAGCTCTCGGTATGTTCAGCTCTCGGTNCCTTTGGCGTAGTTGGTAGTCGTTTGGCTGCAGCGCTTGCACAATTTGAATTTTGTACGCATACAAACGAAGTCGGTGCAGCACCTTGTGAACTGTAGAGCGTGGGATGTTCAGCTCTCGGTATGCTCAGCGAACGGACGTTGATGGGCTTCGCTGGAAGGCATATCTGATATCCTCTACCGTTTCATCAGGCGTGCGTTTCGTACCAGAACCTGTTTACACTCCCAGTGGCTAGAAACTTGTCATACCAAGCATTAATTGTATTTACGTCTGGTGGCACCCTATTTAACACATGTCGGAAATTCCTTTGGACAGCAATTGGTGTCGATGTTTCCGCATACAACACCACGCATTGGGCTCTCTCTTGTGATGTAGTCATTTTTGATAATTATTCCGCACCTGAAACAAAATAACAGCACTCACTTAGAAAATAATATACCGAAAACATTTTGAGTTGCTTTGCAGGATGGTGTAAACCGCAAAGTTCTATGTTTAATAGTTTTTTTTAAATATTTTACTGTGAAATCAGGCAGGTTTCATGTGGCAGTCTCGTGTTTACGAAATGTTACTTGTCTCAAAAGAAATTTAATTTTTGTATTGTGTTATTTTCACATTACTCTTGTAAAATTGTTGCATCTAAACGAGAAGCATTTGAATGTATTTAATTGGAGTCAGTGACCACTTAATATCGGACACGTTAAAAAAAATTGTACATACACACTTCGTGACCGTTCTGATATTGGCATTCACTAATGCATTCAGTTGAAGTTTAAGATAAGTTTTTTTTTTCAACAATATCATCTATCACTTTCTACACAATCGGATCTCATATAACCAATTTTTCACTTTCGCATTCCACTTTCAACAAACTAGTAAAGGTTCAGTAAAAGTGTTTNGCATTCCACTTTCAACAAACTAGTAAAAGTTCAGTAAAAGTGTTTTATTTGTTCATTGAACGTAATTTTTCCTAAGGGTTTGGAATCGTTATTTTCGGCAACTGCAAACTTTGATTTGAACATTTCAACACTCGCTCCCTTATGGTTGCGTCGGAAGTGCGTCTCTCAGTTCATAAATAAGCACAGTTCAGCAATATATTCGCGACAATTTGACCTGCTTTGCATTCACAGTCGCCTGTCACGATGTTCATATTTAAGTTAATCCGAAATTAAATTTAAAAATAAATATACTTAAGACTTACAATATCACTACCTAATTTTCACTTTAAATAATGCAGTACTTGTACTGATAATATAAATAATTAAATTGGTTTTAATAAGTGTCACATAAAAAACCACGTTTAGATCAGAATCGTGTAAAAATACTTCAATTACCTGCATTTTTACGTTATAAATGGGATTGTGAACGTTCGTTTCTAAGCACTTGCCAAATATTTCACGCCCTAACGTTTTTCTAACGTCGAATATGTGCTTACTCTCATTTAAATCTCGAATTTTCTTTAAAGTGGACTTTCGTAAGTTAGAAGAAAGTAGTATTTTCTCAAACACTTCGGGAATTATAGTACACGTTTCTCCCAGCAATGTCAGTGTACCATTTTCTGTAATGTGCATGCATGTCATTCTCTGCCATTCTGTTTTTACTGCTGTCTCAGCTAAGGGTGCCACCAATTAAAAATAGCTCATTAGCACGCTCCCTATTGTGTATTGTTTTGTGCAGTTGCGACAGCAATAATCAATTTTAAATGACAGACGATTCCGTACCTCTTTCATAAGAACATATTTGCCCAGTGCAGAGACTTTAGGATGTTCGAAGATTGGTTTTATTTGTTTTATGAAATGCAGTTGAACAAAAGTTCAGTGCCCTGATATAACGTTTTCTTTCTGGTTATCGTTCTCAATCACAAGGTTTGGTAATTCACATTCGCTTTCAGATTGTGATATTTCTGGCCCATGTAATATCTCATATTTGTGGTCGTTATTTCCCTGTGTTTCTGAATCAGAGATATTAAAATAAAATAAGTGTGATGTCTGGAAAATAACATACTGCAAGGGTGTCTGCATGGACTATACTATGCCTTGGCAGATTAAATCGTTTACTGCTAAAGTTCCAAGACATATAAGTAGCATAGATAAGTAAAGAATGCGGCAATACTTAAGTGGAGTGGGGAGGAAACCTGTGACTAGGAAGTCCACCTCCTAAGATGTTTGGCGACAACAGTATATCAGAATAATTAAACATGGCAGTGTCACAAGCGTTACGGGCTCTGCCTACCAAGCTTGCCGCCACAGAGTTTAATTGGGGAATCAACACTTAAGAAATTATTTTTCAATGCATCAGTTTTAAAGGTAACTCTTTCGAACAACAAATATTTAATGCGACTTTCTCAGAAAATACTGTTACGTTACGAATTAAAAAAAAAAAAACTAGTTATAGTAATTTATCCTTTTTTTTTGTAAAATTTATGTTTTAGTGTTAAATATTAGAAAAAATATTAAACATAAAAATTGACAATATTTCTTTACATGCTAATATTGTAGCATAGAATATTTTTTGCTTGAAATAGTTATCTTTAAAATTGGTGCGTAGAGAAGGAATTTCTTTAACATTTATTCTCTATTTAAACTCTATGGCTGCAGGATTTCCAGGCAACACCATTTATGACATATATTGTACAGGGGCGTTTCCTGCCAGAAGGAACTTTTGGAAATATTTTTGTATGCGAGAAGGTTGATATTACTGGAAGGAAGCCTTTACCCGAATATTTGAGTTATTCCTATGTTAATTTGGTAGGACAGTTATTTTTCTCATTAATTCAGTCTTGCATATCTGTAATGCTTTTAATTTCATTGTATTTTTCCTCGTATTTTATGTAAGTATGTAGAGAAAGAAAGAGGAAAAAGGGACAGTGGCGGCACGCAATAGACGCATTTGACGCACCGATTCACCTAATTTTATAATTGGTATTTATTTACTTAGTTTTAATTTTATCTGTCTGATCCATTATTTTATAATTCCACCATAAGTTTACAAGACAAAAAGTTGGTTCTTATACCGTTCTTTAACTGAGGCACTGTACACTACTAAATTACACAGCTATGGCACCGTTGAAGCACTAGCCACTTCGCCTCAAAATTGCAGGTCAGGAAATGGAGAACGTGGTGATATAGACTGTTTTAGACGGGGACAGTGTTTGCAAAGTGTACGTGTTTTCGTGTCCGCTGACGCGCTTTATCAGCTCCCATTGTTTCGCGTCAGTACCGCAATGCTACCGAATTTTTTCCGAGCCTGGCCGAAGAAGAAACGTCTGGACAGTAATTCGCCCACGTCTACAGTTTCTAGACCTGGCAGGGCAGGAGACCTTTCATATCTACAACGATCTGTATACCAACATGTTATTCTGAATGAGCAGTTGGTGTAAATTAATGGTACTGACCTTGTTAGGTCAGCTAAACTCGGTAAACTGGTGTGTGTTTGTGTAGACAGTATATAAGTTCATGATATGACATAATTTTTGAAAGATAAGTATAAGTTATATTATCACAATTTTTAGAAGTTTATAGTCATAAGTCTCCTAGCGGCAACACATTCTTTACCCAGATAACTCCAAATTCTATTCCCGCCATTTGCTCATGGCTCTTCGTCTACTTTCGGACTCACGATATCTCACTGAAAAGGGGGACAATGACAAAATATGATTGTAATTTATAGAATTTGAAACGAAAACTGACGGTATAATGTAGTTCAATACAACTTGACCAGTCATAAATCCACACCTGCAAGCTAACACTTCTCTATCGGTCAAGTTTCCAAAGTGAATATGAATGGATGACATTTTAATCACAGAAAGCCTAGCAAGCTACAAATGCGAAAAGTGTCTGTGTATAAGCCATATCTCCCAGGATCAAACTGCACGTACAAGCAATTATCTTGGCTTATAAATATGATATACACAGGAAATCCTTAACTATAGATACAAACTTTGTGTGATGACTTATTACGGAAAATGGGGTAAAAAACGTAATAAGCCTTATGACCTTCATGATAGTAGTATGAAGAAAGAGTTCTTGGATAACCGACTCCACAGCCGGAGCTGACATACCGCCATGCTGTGACATCACCCGACCACTAAAATTTCCCTCAAAAAACCATCAATATGCTCCAAAACCAGCACATTGGTATCAAGTTTTACTGAAAAAGTTTAATGCCCGGTTGCACCATTGAGGTTCAGCAATGATCTAGGATCAAATACCGACTTGATCTTGGTTCAGCAAATTTGGCTGTTGCACCATTGTATTCGGCACGCCAAACTAATATCAATTTTAACCTCGCCTTGAACCGTGCATTTTGGCGGTTCGGGATGATGATCTCAGATCAAGAAAATATGAGTACTTTATTTAAAAATAGCATAAACATTAAAATATTCCGTATTTAAGATCATAAAAATACATCTTAAGTGTTTATAAAGTGAATAGAGGAAAATAAAAGTCTGTGTTCAATATAGTTTATGTGAAGATAAAAACACAGTTTAATATATTTATTTACTAAAAAATAAAATTTGTAATATTTATATCGTTTAAAAATGGATTTGGTTGTTTTTTACTGTTGTAAAATTTAAACTGAGACCTTTTACAAAGTCTTAAGATACAATGCACTTATTTAATTAAAGTAGGTATTTATGTTTCATAACGATACAATGAAATTCATGCGTATCATTCCGAGCAAACAAAACATACAACTGGGAAAGCCGTTCAGAATATCAGAAACTGTCCTAATTTTCTGCTCGAGCTAAAATTTACACATCGAATTTTTTGCTTACGAAAGAGCAGCCGTAGCCGACAAATGTAGTTTTAAAATACGCTAACCGATAGCGCTAAGTTCAATTATTTTTTGGGAATTCAAAACAACATTATACACATTTGAATATCATTCAGTAACATTTGTACAACAAATGTTTTACTTAAAACAGATAAAACATCGCACCATCTAGTCCTATGTACACTACCTTCTTCAATAATATTGGTATTAAAAATAACGAAAAAAATGTGTGTGCAAAGTGTTTCCAATCAAACAAAACAATTGAAATGGTAATTTTGCAGTGCATTCAATTAAATTATATAGTAAAAAATCCTATTCTTAAGATATAATGTCCACAGAAANAATCCTAGTCTTTAGATATAATGTCCACAGAAACATATAAATTGTCTCCGAACTTTAAAATAAACAGTTTCATCATGACGTCACGAAATTATAACCAATCACAAAGAGCGTTTCATCTCAATCTTAGTTCCGAACCGAGATCAGGAGATCTACGATCGGAACTCGGCAGTTCACGTTGGTGCAACACTCGTACATTAGAACTCGGATCCAACTGAAGATCGTGTTTGAACCAAGATCGTAAGATTTTGGTTCAGGGCTGTTAATGGTGCAACCGGGCATAAGGGGCACTTTATATTCTTCGATATGAGAGCCAAAAGTCCCCAAATTAGCAAGTCGGACTAAAAGCCCCAAGTTAAGCTCAGCAGATCATAAAGGACAGCGACTCTGTAAGTTTAGATTGTGGACCCTTACCACCATCTTCGAAACCTGTGACATTGACATTGACCCCACATCATTTTGAACTGTAAAAATCGAGAAAAAATGCATTGAAAAAACTGTAATAAAATAATATTATTGGCACCGATTGCCATTTTGAATTTACATCACCTTGACCATAACATTGGGTGTCCTTAACGACTAAACAAAAAATCCAAAAACTTTGTAAAAACCAAAACAATAAAACATTTATAAAAAAATTCCAAAATTTACAAAATAACAAACAAAAAATATTTCAGAAAATGAGGAAATTTTATAAAAATTTCAAAAAGGTATTTAAAGATATACACGCAGGATGTCCGAGGTTCGGAATAAAGATAGCAGGTGGAGCACACATCCTTCAGGCATAAAGACGAGTAGATGACTTATCCCCACCAATATTTTGTCTTTGGTTAATACATCACATCCCTTCCCCTCATATTAATCGCTCATAGCTCAACCCCCTTCACCATCACCACATAATTTTTATTGGTTCCCCTTTAACATCTCATCGGTTTATTGGCTCCCCTCATCCCTCAACCCCTCTCTTCCACCACTCCGAATATTTCCCACAGATACGCTAAAATAATCAGTCGGTTCCCCTCCAAGCCCATGTACCACCACCACTAATAGTCAGACCAATTATTTACCCTTGCTCAATCCCCTACCACTTCCGCCCATTGTTTAGTATTTCCCACTAGTGAACGCTAGTAGGAAAATTAGTTAATGTGACGAAAGTCGCACCTTTCCACAGTTCTCCATCTGATGTGATCTCTTTTCTGTTCTTTTTTTTATCATTATGATACGGTAAGTTATTTTATATTCGTATCTTCCATTACATCATACAGGCTACCTGACCTGTTCGTAATTACTATAAGGTTATACAGTTACAAGCCTCGCTATGTCCAACAAAAAAATTTTTTTCCCCAGAAGTGAGGAAAAATTATCACCCCTTTCCTACAGGAGATTTTAATGAACTTTATATTGTATATAATTTCGCTAATAAATCTACATATTTTTAAGCGGTTGCGTGAAATCCTAGGATTAGTCCCACTCTAAGAAAAATTTTAAGGGTGGGGCATAACTTGTTTTGCTTCATGAATTTCGGAAATAAGGTGTTTTGCAACAGTAATAATGGTAGTCGTGAATGTTTGCTGGAAAGCATGCACACTAGGAATTATTGGTGTAAGTGTTGTAATATAATATACAATGCAATATTAAAAGTTTTTATATTCTTAAGATGGCAATACTGTAAACAAATTATTAGCTATCAAGCTACCGTTGTTGTGTCATGGTGCTATGTGCCTTGTTGAAATTATATTGTTCTTTCTTAAAACTAATAAATTGTTTATTCAAGTGATCCGGAGCATTTCTTTATCAAACCTACAGGTTATGGGACCAGGCACCTAATCTTGTATGGTTAAAGTAAAATAGTGCACGTAAATACTACAACAACAGTTGTTTAATATCGTCTACGTAAGGAGTGTCGTTTGAGGTTAGAACGACCAAGCGGCGGCGTGGCGAGAAGGAAAACTTGTTCAGAACGGACAAGGAAGGAAGGTTTTTTGCAGGAAGGAAGGAAGAGCAAGATGGATGGCATGGCACATCAAAGTACAGTTATTAAACTGGAAGGCGCCAAGAACTGGAACATCTGGAAATTCCAAACGTCAGTTTTACTGCGAGGTCAAGGTTTATATGATGTGGTCGAAGGTCGCATCTTGAAGCCAGAGGTTATTACGGAGAGACCAGCCTGGGAAAGTATGGATGCGAAGGCTCAAACCTTACTGGTCACGAGAATGTCAGAAGACGTGATGCTGCATATTATCACATGCACTACTGCTGCGGAGATGTGGCGAAAATTACTAAGTGTATATGAACAGGGAAGTGAAATAAATATTCACGTAATACAACAGCAATTCTTTCAATATAAGCATGAAGAAGGTACAGAAATGTCTGTTTTCCTGTCGAAAATTCAAGAAATGCAGTATCAGTTAAAACAAATGGGTGAAGAAATCTCGGATAAATTGGTCATAACAAAAGTGTTAATGTCACTGCCCGACGGCTATAAACATTTTGTATCAGCTTGGGAGTCGGCACCGGATGATAAACAAACTTATGAAAACCTGGTAGCTAGATTANAGGCTCAAACCTTACTGGTCACGAGAATGTCAGAAGACGTGATGCTGCATATTATCACATGCACTACTGCTGCGGAGATGTGGCGAAAATTACTAAGTGTATATGAACGGGGAAGTGAAATAAATATTCACGTAATACAACAGCAATTCTTTCAATATAAGCATGAAGAAGGTACAGAAATGTCTGTTTTCCTGTCGAAAATCCAAGAAATGCAGTATCAGTTAAAACAAATGGGTGAAGAAATCTCGGATAAATTGGTCATAACAAAAGTGTTAATGTCACTGCCCGACGGCTATAAACATTTTGTATCAGCTTGGGAGTCGGCACCGGATGATAAACAAACTTATGAAAACCTGGTAGCTAGATTATTAGTCGAGGAAGAAAGATTACATGAGAAAGGAGGAGCAGCGCAGTCTTCAGCTTGTTTGGACATTATGCAAGGGAATGCAGAAGTAATGATAATTCAATGGGAAATCGAGACAGTCGTAATAACCGGTCGGACAATAAATGTTTTTATTGTAATAAATCCGGCCATAACAAGAATCAGTG
>NQII01001652.1:336476-373596 GCA_002778355.1 Clitarchus hookeri | reverse complement strand
TATAATATACAATGCAATATTAAAAGTTTTTATATTCTTAAGATGGCAATACTGTAAACAAATTATTAGCTATCAAGCTACCATTGTTGTGTCATGGCGCTATGTGCCTTGTTGAAATTATATTGTTCTTTCTTAAAACTAATAAATAGTTTACTCAAGTGATCCGGAGTATTTCTTTATAAAACCTACAGTAAGCTATCAGAAAGAATTTTTTTATGTTTTTATACTGATTGTAGTAGAAACATCTGTACTTTATGATGTATAATAAAACATACAATCACTTTTTAGTTCTGAAATAAAGAACATTAATATTTTTTTTAGGATACATACTGGTTCATTACAAAATCAAAAACGCTTAACCATCGTTTGAGTGAGTGAGTGAAGAGATTAAGGCGGCTCTTAACATCGAGGACTTGAGAGCTGACGAGGGTAAAACGAGGTGAGTATGGAGCCGCGCGGTGTAATATTGTCACTTTTTAAGGCCGGCAGGCTAAGAAAGAGGGCGTTGATATGTGAACTAGGAATAGAGTATAAGATAACAGTTAAGGATAATTACAGCAATAATGGTAGTAAGGATGAGGCTGACAGGTGTAGAGGGGTACACGGGGCACAATAGTCTGTGGCAGGCTACACAAAAGTTGTTAAAATAAAGTTCGTACTTAAAGAAAGATTGTGGATAGATTCCTGAAAATCAATGAGATAATGCGTTGCATTCCATAAGAGAAAATTGACGTTAAGTAGACAAGGCGATAATATGTGTGTGTGGGGCTGGACGTGTACATAATCTACTTGTAATGGCGATGTCGCAGTGGGAAAGTAGAATTTTAAGCAGTCGGCGGTTAGAGTTTAGGTAAAGATGGAAGGTAGTGCTATGGAGAAGCATGAAAAGAGGAGTGTTATATGAGTGTAAGAAGACAAAAATTTCCAATTAATTACAATTAATATTTGCAATCAGTTATGATAGTAAAATTTCGCCAACTGGAAATATAAATTGTCCTTATTTTATTGTAGTATATAATTTTTTCATTCACATGCAATAAGGGGTGTAAAATTTCATATAATTGTCGTACGTCATTTCGCGTTGATTTCATAATATTTAACACACATTGATGTATTTTGCTTGAGGTTCCACAATTGAAGTCCATATTATTAATTTGCACATGCATGACATCATATTATTGATAGAGGATATTCTCTGCGTAATGTTCGATTTATACTACATCTTATAATATACATTGGTGTTTTTTTTTTTCTGTAGTATACATTGGGTACTTAGCAAATCCATTGTCTATTGACAAGATAAACATATTATTAATCATGACGATATTATTTATCAAACAATTATAATAATAATACATTCATTTCATTATTGTGGCAGAACAGTGTTTGTTAAAGTGCAGATAATATAAGTATATAAGTTNATTTCATTATTGTGGCAGAACAGTGTTTGTTAAAGTGCAGATAATATAAGTATATAAGTTTAACCATTTTGCTTAAGTTGTACAACTTTCATTTATATATACATAATATATGACGTCTTATTTGCTACATCTGACAGGTATTTGTTAGTTTCTGTATTATCATTAAAAAACTCAGATGCATCCCTTATGTAACGGGGAAGTAAATTTGTAAAGTAAAATGAGCTGACGCAGATTATTAAGGAATATTATACCTGAATATAAATTTCTGAAATTTTGTTTGCCGGCAGTCTGCATAAGTTCATAATGTGTTAGATTTAAAGGCGGGAGTGGAGGAGGTAAACTGAGGGGTCGTGCATGTTTTGGGTACACTATTGAGCGCTCTTGAACTTATAAACGAAGCAGCAGGAATGAAAGGTCGTGGGAAACGGGAGATCCCTGAGAAAACCCNTTGAGCGCTCTTGAACTTATAAACGAAGCAGCAGGAATGAAAGGTCGTGGGAAACGGGAGATCCCTGAGAAAACCCGCCGACGATCTGCCTCGTCCGGTACGATGACCACATGCGAGAATGCGGGATCGCACCCGGTTCACCTAGGATGCAAGAGAGTAGTTTAACAACTATCCTCCATTGTTTGAGAATGTCTCAGGATACACATGCACATTATTCTCAAATAGTTAGGTTCTCCTCATCACCAGGAACTTCACCACAGTCCAAATACTATTCCCTTTCTTCCATTTTTGGGTAAGTTACATTTTAAAATTAACTTAAGTTAGGTTAAGTTACTTTCGTGAACAAACTAACTTCAAATATTTTTCGTTTTTTTCGAAGGAAAAGTAACTGGGCGTTAGTTTGAAAGTAACATAACTGAACTCAGTTACTCAGCAGGTGACCTTTATATGTGTACTTTGTCATACTCTAGCTTAGAACACTGTTGATTCTAAATAAAGTGGTAAAACGTAAAATATTATTTTTTAATTGGCTGTAAATAACGGTATTATAAGAATCTATATAATAGTTACATCGTCAAGAAACACGGAATTCTTAAAACTAGAAAGCAATTGAATTATAACAAACGAAATCATTTTCTTAAATATATTTTCCCCCGAACAACTCATATAGTCAGTGATGTATAGTAACGCTTATGTTATTTCCACTACTGGAATTATTTTTAATACTTTAATATTTTAGTTTATATATTTGTATCGTAACTTTTTTCTTATCATATGTCTAGCACACCAATACACAAACTTGTTGCAACAATATATACTAAACTGTTAAAATATTGTATTGAACGAATAGTGTGTTTTAACAGTAAAGCCATTGAGTACGCAATAGTGTCAAACAATAAAATAACTAGTAATAATAAATGTACTGATGATAACAAAACAGGAAGTNCATTGAGTACGCAATAGTGTCAAACAATAAAATAACTAGTAATAATAAATGTACTGATGATAACAAAACAGGAAGTCAAACTCTTAGTCTTATCAATTACACATAACCAAATATAAAATAGGACGAGATTATTTTTAGAGGATAAATCAGTTGAAGAATCTTTACTGAACCAAAAGGAAAACATTTAAAACCAGACAAAATTGAAATGACTTCGTTAACACAGGCATTTTAAATACTATGTCTATCCAACAATTCATAGTTAACGAAACCATGTATTCCAAAACTAAAAAAAATTTAAATCATTTATTGTAATAAATTTTTAAGTCAATATGAATTAAATCCTTGAGTNCATTGAGTACGCAATAGTGTCAAACAATAAAATAACTAGTAATAATAAATGTACTGATGATAACAAAACAGGAAGTGAAACTCTTAGTCTTATCAATTACACATAACCAAATATAAAATAGGACGAGATTATTTTTATAGGATAAATCAGTTGAAGAATCTTTACTGAACCAAAAGGAAAACATTTAAAACCAGACAAAATTGAAATAACTTCGTTAACACAGGCATTTTAAATACTATGTCTATCCAACAATTCATAGTTAACAAAACCATATATTCCAAAACTAAAAAAAATTTAAATCATTTATTGTAATAAATTTTTAAGTCAATATGAATTAAATCCTTGAGTGAAGTGTTGTGTTGGTATTTATTTATTTATTGGCATAATTTTACATGGCGAAATTTGGGCAAACGTATTTTATTACATATAACCATAAGTTCTGCATTATAAAAAAGATAGAAGAAAATTAATAATGTAAATACTTATAAAGTAATGGCTAGTAAGAAATAGTTTTTATGCACAATGTTATCAAATTGTTTTCTAGTAAACTATTTGTATAACAAGTAACACTAAACTGTAAGTTTAATTTAAAGATAGAAAATAAATAAAAATCATGGTAATATTCTGTCATTTTTACCTCACATTTACAGTATAACAGTACCATTGCTAACGTATTACACGATATAATATATTGTACCTCTATTAAATTGAATCCAAACATAATAAAACAGGTTTGCCAAATATATAAATTATAGCTTAACCTTGATATTTTGNCACTAAACTGTAAGTTTAATTTAAAGATAGAAAATAAATAAAAATCATGGTAATATTCTGTCATTTTTACCTCACACTTACAGTATAACAGTACCATTACACGATATAATATATTGTACTTCTATTAAATTGAATCCAAACATAATAAAACAGGTTTGCCAAATATATAAATTATAGCTTAACCTTGATATTTTGNCTCTATTAAATTGAATCCAAACATAATAAAACAGGTTTGCCAAATATATAAATTATAGCTTAACCTTGATATTTTGCATATTTCCAAATTATACTGTTAATTATAACTCAGTCTCCGGGCTTAGGCGACAGGCGTCCTGGGCAAGAATAACATTAATTTCCGCCACTTTATTTTAATACTTCAAATTCGCCATTCTGTTTTTTAACAGCACACTTTCGGAAATCGTCACCAATTAATTCTTAAAACAATTCAACTTGCATATCAAGTCTTTTATTACACACAAGTTACCAAAGAAATATTCGCGAAGTTGAGTAAACACAAACATTTAAAAATAGGCGTACTTAATTTTTATTTGAGGTAATGAAAATAATTAAAAATTCCCTTTTNAGTAAACACAAACATTTAAAAATAGGCGTACTTAATTTTTATTTGAGGTAATGAAAATAATTAAAAATTCCCTTTTACTTTTACACTTTGCACTCCACCTCTTTCTACCTGGCACCCAGGGCATTTTCTCTATCTGCCCAACATTTAATTATAGTAACGGCTTAAATATTTGTAACATTTTTTGTACGAAATACAAGAAAATCATGTTTGGCATGGCTAATTAAAAAGNCAACATTTAATTATAGTAACGGCTTAAATATTTGTAACATTTTTTGTACGAAATACCATAAAATCATGTTTGGCATGGCTAATTATAAAATCACCAGATTTTCAAAATAATTGCCGTGTTCGAATTGTTCAGTTCATAATTTAGTTTTTTTTTGAAGTTATACTTCTTTTGGCGCGTCGAAGGTATAAGTTTAGTGTGTAGAATGTAACGAAATTCAACAGTGAACGTGGTAGGGGTATGTCCCAACGCGCAGGCGCGTATCTTCTAGCCATATACAAACGCAAGGTACACAACATAGCACGTGGTTATATTTAAAACTGACAGAAAATCAGTTCATGTAATAAGCAAATTGAAAACATTTAATTTATATTAGTAATTCATTTTTTAAAAAAATATATATCTTATTAATTAATTATACTTACATTGTGCCATGAAAAATTTGTTAGTGATCAAAATTGTATAATAAAATTTCGAAAGTGTTTTCAAGTATTTGAGGTTAATTTTTTGTATTATTTTATTATGTTATACTTCTTTTGGCGCGTTGAGGGTAATTTAATTATGTTCTTTAGTCAAACCTTTATTAATTATATTTAATGTCTTTCTTCGGTCATTTGATCGTATTTCCTGCTTTCATATATAATTTGCAAACGTAATAAAATTTTATTTTAGTCACCCCAAAGGAGTTTAACTTGTAATGCGCATATATAAATACACGCACCCATTTTTTTTATAAGTAACACATTTTGTTAACCCACAATAAACACTTAACTTTAACATTTGCATCATCTTTATGGTCAATATTAAGAAAAAAATAAACTTTAAGTTTGGGAAATGGCAAAGAATTTCTTTACTGCCCATGTCCATAGCATTTCAAGAGCACTAGTTAATACGCACAGTTAACAGACAAGAACTAAATAAACGGAAAGCGGACAGGGCAGTAGGCAGCATAAGTAACTGTACTAATTCTATTAATGTGAACCGACGTAAGGCGAGCATATGATCTTCTTTAACTCATGACTCATGAGACGAAAGTACTGTAAAACGAGAAGTAACATAAAATAAACTTTTTTTTTTTACTTCCGTTAACTTACCACCTAACAATGCTTTCTCCTACGCCTTGAGATTTTCTTTGTTGTTGTTGAAATTGTTGTTGTTGCTGCTGCTGCGAAAGCAGATTTGCATAGAATTTCATGTTTTCTCGTTTCTCCCATTCTTGTCTGAAGTTAGTTGTAAGGAGTTTCGAAATTTTCTGTACCTTCTGACTTTTAGAAATACTCCCTCCCCCTTTTCCAGTGGAATGGGATAAACATTGTTCCAGAACTTACCCCCGGCTGCAGATTAGTTTCCCAACACCAGTGTCTACATTGTAGACTATATCCCCTTACGCTGTTGTTCCAGTAGATTCTCGTTTCTCAATCACCACTCGCTTGCATGGTTGAATCTTGAAGTGTCATGATTCAGGTTCCTTTGCTGTTTGGAAACTGCAGTATTCCTGTCATGAACAGGAATATTATCAGCTCCAAATCTGAAATCAATGACAACTTCCTTGAAGACTTCCTCATAAAAATATGATGTCAAAATCTGGGGTGTACAGTTCACCTTTTGTTCTATTCTTCCAAAAACACAATATGGAGGGATAAAACTGTGCCCGACTACAGATAATGTTATAATTACCTTCTTGAAATTCGGAGGAGCGTCTTTAGTGAGCCATATTGAGATCATGCCAACCATTATTTTATTACTTTTTATGGCTCCTGCATCCATCTTCAACAAGCATAACAGTGTGGATCCCATCCAAATCAGTAGAGCACAGCATGTAGTGAACTGCTGATGCAATCTGAAACGAACCTTTCAGATATTAATTTTCGAGCCACATGTAGATAAATGTGTACTCTGTGATCTGTGGATAACCCCTCACATATCGTGAAGTTGTGAAGATATAATTTCTGGAGATAATACGCTGATTGGTCCCGTAACTTTGGCAAAGTTAAATTTTTATGACAGTCATAACTCAGAATTTTGACTCCTTCCTCATCTACCTTTAGTGTTTTATAAACTGCCCCTGCCTTTACTTTATGGACGTTTTGTTTCGAAAGTTTCTTTTTCTTGTGGATACTTAGAAGCCTTCATAAGTTCCTTTATCAGTATGCATTTTAGACTAGCATCTACAACCGGACTGCCAAATCCAATCTTTATTATGGGTGAAATATTGACCGAAAACAGTCATACAACACTCCCCCTTTCTCAGACTTATTCTTGTTGAACATAGCACACAGTTTAGATCACTTGGTAGATACTTTCTATGTATGTTTTTGCTTTTACAGTAATAACTATTAGTCGGCTGTAGGGATGATATATTCTCTTTCACTGATTTTCTTTTGTCTGTATACTTGTGATATCTTTTGTCACCCCTTTTGTCTCTTTGAGTGTCTAATCAGTGTGCAAAACCTTCTTGCACAGATATTTCACACGATCTTTGCCTATGTCAATTTCCTCAATAAATGTCTCTTTGCTTACCTGCACTCTCGTCACCTAGCCTCCTTTATGTCTGAGCATGGAAAAACGTGTTGTTACCCCGTTCCCATTGTTAGCACCACTTCGTGGACGCTTGGTATTTAGATTCTCAACTGTTAACATTGCTAAGGATGTGATTATTCTGCTTCGCCAGGTCTGCTTCAGCATAAAACATCTGGTGCATGTGGCGGATATCCTGCAATCTCAGGGAACTGCCTTTGAATGGGCCTCACTTGTGTCGACAGTTTCGTAGTTTTGGGAACCCCTTGATAAAATATCTGCAACAAAACAAGAAAACCCGGTACCATAAAATACCATCTAAAATTATGAAATACAATGTCTAAAAACACATAAAAACTTAAAATACAATAAATTGATCAAAGGCATCATTCACTTCCCCACAGTTTTTTCACTTTGAAGGACTAGCAAACCTTTTTTGGCTTCAAAAACTGCCCTTGGCAGTTGGCTCGAAGTAATAACTTGAATAAACACGTTAAGGTATGCAGATATTGATTGTGTTGCTTTTCTACCGAGAAACGGCATCGCTACCTCCTGTTAATACGCCGCATTGTATGTATGTTTGCAGTAGATGAGGAAACTATGGCCAATATTTGCAACGATCAGCATGCCATACAGTTGNACCTTCTGACTTTTAGAAATACTCCCTCCCCCTTTTCCAGTGGAATGGGATAAACATTGTTCCAGAACTTACCCCCTGCTGCAGATTAGTTTCCCAACACCAGTGTCTACATTGTAGACTATATCCCATTACGCTGTTGTTCCAGTAGATTCTCGTTTCTCAATCACCACTCGCTTGCATGGTTGAATCTTGAAGTGTCATGANCTTACGCTGTTGTTCCAGTAGATTCTCGTTTCTCAATCACCACTCGCTTGCATGGTTGAATCTTGAAGTGTCATGATTCAGGTTCCTTTGCTGTTTGGAAACTGCAGTATTCCTGTCATGAACAGGAATATTATCAGCTCCAAATCTGAAATCAATGACAACTTCCTTGAAGACTTCCTCATAAAAATATGATGTCAAAATCTGGGGTGTACAGTTCACCTTTTGTTCTATTCTTCCAAAAACACAATATGGAGGGATAAAACTGTGCCCGACTACAGATAATGTTATAATTACCTTCTTGAAATTCGGAGGAGCGTCTTTAGTGAGCCATATTGAGATCATGCCAACCATTATTTTATTACTTTTTATGGCTCCTGCATCCATCTTCAACAAGCATAACAGTGTGGATCCCATCCAAATCAGTAGAGCACAGCATGTAGTGAACTGCTGATGCAATCTGAAACGAACCTTTCAGATATTAATTTTCGAGCCACATGTAGATAAATGTGTACTCTGTGATCTGTGGATAACCCCTCACATATCGTGAAGTTGTGAAGATATAATTTCTGGAGATAATACGCTGATTGGTCCCGTAACTTTGGCAAAGTTAAATTNATATCGTGAAGTTGTGAAGATATAATTTCTGGAGATAATACGCTGATTGGTCCCGTAACTTTGGCAAAGTTAAATTCTTCTGACAGTCATAACTCAGAATTTTGACTCCTTCCTCATCTACCTTTAGTGTTTTATAAACTGCCCCTGTCTTTACTTTATGGACGTTTTGTTTCGAAAGTTTCTTTTTCTTGTGGATACTTAGAAGCCTTCATAAGTTCCTTTATCAGTATGCATTTTAGACTAGCATCTACAACCGGACTGCCAAATCCAATCTTTATTATGTGTGAAATATTGACCGAAAACAGTCATACAACACTCCCCCTTTCTCAGACTTATTCTTGTTGAACATAGCACACAGTTTAGATCACTTGGTAGATACTTTCTATGTATGTTTTTGCTTTTACAGTAATAACTATTAGTCGGCTGTAGGGATGATATATTCTCTTTCACTGATTTTCTTTTGTCTGTATACTTGTGATATCTTTTGNACTATTAGTCGGCTGTAGGGATGATATATTCTCTTTCACTGATTTTCTTTTGTCTGTATACTTGTGATATCTTTTGTCACCCCTTTTGTCTCTTTGAGTGTCTAATCAGTGTGCAAAACCTTCTTGCACAGATATTTCACACGATCTTTGCCTATGTCAATTTCCTCAATAAATGTCTCTTTGCTTACCTGCACTCTCGTCACCTAGCCTCCTTTATGTCTGAGCATGGAAAAACGTGTTGTTACCCCGTTCCCATTGTTAGCACCACTTCGTGGACGCTTGGTATTTAGATTCTCAACTGTTAACATTGCTAAGGATGTGATTATTCTGCTTCGCCAGGTCTGCTTCAGCATAAAACATCTGGTGCATGTGGCGGATATCCTGCAATCTCAGGGAACTGCCTTTGAATGGGCCTCACTTGTGTCGACAGTTTCGTAGTTTTGGGAACCCCTTGATAAAATATCTGCAACAAAACAAGAAAACCCGGTACCATAAAATACCATCTAAAATTATGAAATACAATGTCTAAAAACACATAAAAACTTAAAATACAATAAATTGATCAAAGGCATTATTCACTTCCCCGCAGTTTTTTCACTTTGAAGGACTAGCAAACCTTTTTTGGCTTCAAAAACTGCCCTAGGCAGTTGGCTCGAAGTAATAACTTGAATAAACACGTTAAGGTATGCAGATATTGTGTTGCTTTTCTACATAGAAACGGCATCGCTACCTCCTGTTAATACGACGCATTGTATGTATGTTTGCAGTAGATGAGGAAACTATGGCCAATATTTGCAACGATCAGCATGCCATACAGTTGNACGCATTGTATGTATGTTTGCAGTAGATGAGGAAACTATGGCCAATATTTGCAACGATCAGCATGCCATACAGTTGTCTAGTATGAAATATACTCTTGCTAACTGACATGTGAACTCGAAGAGCTGAAAATAAATTATGCATCACCAGGAGATGCGAAGACGAATCTTGCCAATGACGCTCCAACTCACAAGAAAATGAAACTTAGTGCTGAAAAAAGAAAGGTGATGAAGACAGTTTTTGTAATGAATGTGATTGCGTTTTTTTTCTGATGTACCCACATATTTGCCCAAAAAGTATTCTGCCACACGTGACCTGAAGAAGAAAGAAGACGACAAGAATGCTCGCTAAGTGTTTCCCGAAGACTTGGATGAACTCTTTTATATACTTAAACATTTTATTAACATGCATAAAGGTGATCACTTGCATTATAATGAGATATCTTCAATCATAGATGAATGGAAGAAAAGGGGATCCATAGAATGTAACCATTCTGTACTACCCATGATCCGACAGCATCTAAAACAAGCAAAGTTCGAGTGTATAGAATAAGTAAATAAATTTCTGTACACATAGCAGAGCATGTTTAATTTCTTGATACTTTCTCTACCACTTTTCTAAAAAGCTTATTAATTCAATTGTTTATAAGATAGATTGCTAGAGATTAATTTAAATTAAAAATGTTCTGCGAGCAAGTGTACACCTGGGGTTATGGTTCATTCTGAAGTATAACTTTCGCATGTCGTTTACAGCAGGCTCAGATTATTGTTGATCGAATGAACTGAGGAACGTTTTTCGAGGAATGAACGCTTAGATGAATGTTTTGATAAATTAATGTTTTGTTTAACGAATGTTGTGATTAATGAATATTTTGGGGAATGAATGATTTTTGAGGTATGTTTTTGTGAGGTATGATATTTGATGTATAATATTTTACGTGTGTTTTGAAGTCCATTTTTAGCCTATTTACCAAAGGAAATATAGGCTTGTGTAATCACCTGAATGTCTGTCTGGAATGTATGTCCCCTCCCAAATAAATTTTAAACCCGCCAACCTAATTTTACTGAACTTGTTACACTTATAATATTTAGCAAGCACATGCGGCTTTCATAGTTTTNTAAACCCGCCAACCTAATTTTACTGAACTTGTTACACTTATAATATTTAGCAAGCACATGCGGCTTTCATAGTTTTTAATCAAGTAGGACTGCGGCTTTCATAGTTTTCAATCAAGTAGGACAATTATTTTGAAAATTGCGGCGGTTTTTAAATTTATGCTACTATGTATAATCTCGAAAACGGTTTAACATGTTTAAACCAAATTTAGTACGATGGCAGTGCACGATGTAAGCATTGCATTTCGAAAGCAATAATGTTATTGGTTGCCCATTTTGAAAGATAGTGTGACATGAAAAATAAAAGTTTTTACGTTATTTCTCGGAAATTGTACAACAGATTTATGCCAAATTTAGCATAAAAGTAATAATGTAGGCAATGTTATTGTATGCAATTTAAATGAGTCAGGCACATAATTACAAAATACCGGCTATATAATTTTTTTCAGTTAATTTGCTTTATCTACGATATCACTTTACCAATTTCGACCAAACTTTTAACACTGAAAGTATTTATTATAATCATAAATTGTTTCAATAAATCCTCTTTTAACCACTATTTTTGTATGATGGCAATATATGAAAATTAAAGGTACTATGTTGTATATCGAGGCAAAAACAACAAATTCCTACGAAATTTGGCAAACAAGCAGTACTACAGTAGATCGTGTAAACAGACATGTTTTCTTTGTCACGCTTATTTACAAAATGGCGGAAATAAAATAATTTTAGCACTCTATTCTATATCTACGAAACAATGTATCCAATTCCAGCTTAACTTTGTTTGTGAGGTTCGCGGCGCGTTCCTCGAGATATTGACGTTTTATTTTGGTTACCACTCCTCCGCTCGCATCTTGGTCTCGGTTCCTATACCCCTTTCTCCTTCTCTTCTTTCTCATTGCCGTTCTTCTACCTCCGCGCATTCGTGCTATAACAGTGTGGCCCTTGTAGCGAGTTAATAGAAGGCCGTCTTGCTGCCTCCTCCGGCTCTTGTTTTACGTTTGCTACTGGTCTGACTCGTCTGTTTTGCCATCGTGATAGTGGCCGAGGCTTCTTAAGGCATTGCAGCAGGTGGGTCATGGTATAGCAATTTTGTTCAACTGTTGGCATTTATTTTTTACGTGATGCGTTGGGCTAATTCATGTGTGGAATAGGGTAGCAACTGCGTGTCGGCAGCATTATAAATATTTTTTTTGACCACCCTGTCCAAATTACGATTTGGTTTAACTTGCTATTGGGATACGGTTGTGGTTCCCTGAGGATGTTCCTTATTTAGCATTGTTATGTGTTGTAATATCATTAATTGTTTACCGTGATTATCCCTGAGGTCGGAATTGGATTGTGTCTGCGCGAAAGTTTAAAAGGGACCACACCTGCTTTCGCGTGTGGCAGGTTTGTTTGTTGAGGCTGTCGGCGTCCTGCCTCCTCAGATTTTAATTTATTAGTAAATGCTTATTTATTATTTCAATTGTTTCAAGAATGTTATAGCACTATTAATATGTTTGTATTTGTGAATTTTTTCTGTACACAAGTGGCTTTGAATGGACTGCATCCGTGTGCCCACTTTCAGTACCTATATTAATATATTTTTTAATGTATATTTGATTAATGGTTAATGAACAGTGGTTTTGGTAGGCACCATGCGAGCGCCCGCTTATTCATGTTCCAATTTTAAATTCATTTTAGTGTGTTTATTTGGCATTTGGTTAATACCTAGTCTAGTTAAATGGACCATGCTCTCCTGAATATTGTAATTGTTCAACTTAAAAGAAGGCCAATGAGTATTTCTTGTATATAATTTTTGGTAATGTATAAAACTGTTAATCACTGTTTCTGTCAATAAATTGTGTTACGCAACAACAGTATCTACGCAAGCTTCATATGAGCTAGGCCTAATACATAAACTCATTTTTCCGTCATTTTGGAAGATAGTCCTGCATGAAAAATGTAAAGAAATATATAGCAGTTTATCTATGATAAACATAAAATGTTCCAATACGTAACTATTTAGTTCTCTTATTAGTTAAGATAGCAACACATGAGAAAATGGATATTTATGCCATATGACGGGGGCCAGCGAAGCTATTCCCACACAGTTTTCCACACAAGTAGTGCTACTTTATGTCACGCAAACTTAAACGTTTTAAGTGTGCTGGCAATATTTACGACATGACTGCCATTCATATACATTAAACAATTTAACCAATTTCAGTTCAACTTTGTATGCCGAGAGTATCAATTAAAAGTACACTCAAGAGCCAAAAAAACTGGTACACCTGCCTAATATCGTGTAGGGCCCCCCGAGCACGCATAAGTGCCGCAAGACGACGTGGCATGAACTAGACTAATGTCTGAAGGTATGTAGGAGGCAATTCACACCATGAATCCTGCAGGGCAGTCAACAAATCCAATCTGCGCCAATTTGAGAAAGGGTTGCACGTCTGTCACGTTTAATGATTTTCGTCTGTCGTCGTTTTTCCCGTTCTTTCACTACCTTTTTTCCGGCCGCAGCGATGTCGAAGATGTGATGTTTTACCGGATTTCCGATATTCACGGTACACTCGTGAAATGGCCGTACGCGAAAATCCAAATGTTATCACTACCTCGGAGATGCTATGTCCTATCTCTCGTGCGCCGACTATAACACCATGTTCAAACTCACTTAAATCTTGATAATCTTCCATTGTAGCAGCAGTAACCGATCTAGCTGCCGACAGCATCACGTTACTCTGATTGGTTCCATACCTCTGTTATTTGTATACGCACGCCTATACCAGTTTTTTTGGCTCTTCAGTGTATGAAATGTGCTTAAGAGAGCTTGTTTTGGCCGCTTTCTCAAAATTTGGGGACAGGTGACAAATTTAACCTTTATGCCATATAGCAGAAACCAATTAACTAATTCCCACAACATTTTCCACCCAAGTATTATTAGAGTAGGCCATGTATAATTACATAATTAAAGTGGGTCAATTTTTTTTAATGGTTGCAATATAAATTGTTTTGATAAATTTGTCATGTATTGAATAATATGACAAAATTCAAACAAACTTGGTATGCTGACAGTATTAGAAGCATCATATATGCCTATTCAGAGCCTGTTTTTGGCCTTTTTTATGATAGAGCCAAATAAGAAAAGAAAACTCTCATGCCATAACACGAGATCCAGTCAACCTATTTCAACCAAATTTTACACACAAATTGTGCTACGGTAGGCCATTTAATCTTTCGTGTTTTAAGTCACTCACTCACAGTTTCCAAAATGATGTCCTTGTAAATATATGAGGTTGGTAAACCCAGTCTACCAAAACTTTATAGACTGATTACAACCGAAGTTGATGCTCCGAATTCTACCTCCGTCATGCAGTTGGTTGCACGTCAAGGCGTTCTGGATTTGAGTTCCGGGTAAGGCAGGTGCGCATTGGTAATTGTCTCAATAGTATTGCATTCGTTTCTGGTTTCATCTCTAATAATATTTCTGTCAACGAGACGCCAAGACACACCTACCATCCAACTTTCAAGAACTTCATCAAAAAGATTTGCTTCCATGTAGGGGAAAGTAGGCTCTTTTGTTATATCGGTAACGTAAGTATGTTTTTCGAGGAGTGTTTATTGAGTCATGAGTTTTTATGTATCATTTTTGAAATATGTTTTTTGAGAAATTTTTTTTAAGAATCTAGCTAATATCACGTCAGCTTCCTGTAGTGTTTTTATGGGTTTTTTTGGCCTTTTGTACGTGAAGGAATAAAGATGCATACCGCTTCGGGCGACTTCGTAGAAAAGCTAGTGTTAATCAGTTGCAGAATTGTTTTGTCATTCCTCCTATTTAAAATGGCTTACTTTTTTCCCATTGTTTGCAGTAATCTGAAAATTGTACCCAGTGATAATGGGAATGTGTGTTATATGACTGAAAATGCAAATTAAATNCCATTGTTTGCAGTAATCTGAAAATTGTACCCAGTGATAATGGGAATGTGTGTTATATGACTGAAAATGCAAATTAAATATACAATAAATAAATATATATAGCAATGCCCCATAATGGCGAGAGAAATGGGGATGGGTGACAGAAAAATATTTATATTTTTATTTGAACTGTAAGTCTCTGCTTAGGCCAAATGTTGAGCAATTTTTGTGCTATTTATCACATTAATTAACGGTTGAATATTTTTCGTAGGGGACTTTTTTAAGTATTGGTGGCTTTCATCCAGATGTTTCAGTATGGTGAAAGAGTCTATGAATATTAACGGACCTGCAATGGAGTGTGGGCATTTGAAGTGTGGCTTTTATTCTGATGCTCGCACTTCTTCTTGTTTCTACCAAGATTAGTTGGCCCCAAAAAAAAAAAGTTCTCTCTCGTGCTCGATCGCAGGGTTGGACCTGTGCTTGTAGTGGTTAACTCCGTATGCTTGAGGAGGTCTGGAGAGATTCCCCCTCTCGAAGAAAGGCCAGGCGGTAAGTGATAATTGTGTCCTGGAGAGACACTAGGAGTCTGGTTAGCACTCCGGCCAGACCACATGCTTATAGTGGCAAGTACGAGAGTCTCAGTACTTGTAATGAACCTTGCTGTACTTGTGAATCAGATTGGAGCTTTGTATCTGGTCAGCCCAGATGCTAAGCTGGGACACTTATGATGAAAGGGCATGAACCCTTTCCCCTTCCTATTGGGCGGTCGTAGCGCGGGAATGCTCAACTCTAAGAGCACTACGTAAAAACAGTAAACGTATGGCCGCAAGGTTGTGAAATTTATATAGTCTGTAACATGTGAGTGTGGCACATTTCCCCATTTTGTAAATTATGTGTGCAATTTTTCCTTATTCACCTAAAAATAAAAGTAAAGTCTTTTTTTTTTTTTTTTTTTTAAGGAGGCCTGCACTCGAATTTGCTGAAACATGTGCATAATATATTATTTTAATTTTTTTCCCTGAAACTTTTTCAACTCCTTGAAAAGTTGTAAATATTGTGGATGAGAAAATTTTAACGATATATGCATCAACAGATAAAACAACTCGGCCATTGGAATACAAAGAAAAAGAGTAATGGGTGTATATTTCTATAGTTATTGGACTCGTTTGCAAACAAATTGANGGCCATTGGAATACAAAGAAAAAGAGTAATGGGTGTATATTTCTATAGTTATTGGACTCGTTTGCAAACAAATTGAGTGCAAATTTGTAGCTCTCAATACCTGAAAAACGCGAAATTGTAGCTCGGTATGCCTGAAAAATACACGGAAATCACAATGTGAATAAATGTTACTAAATAAATCTTAGTGCTCGATATAGCATTTTTTTATTCCCATGTATTTGCCTTTGTAAGCTATTATTACATGCTGTGATTGTTCTTAAAGGAATTTTCTCCAAAATTCTCAAAACTTGATGCTATGTTGCGTATTATACATGAGAAAACATGCCGCAACCCTCTTCCTCTTTTATTAAATGGATATAAAAGTAGACAGAAAATGAGAGTTCTGGTTCATGTGTTGGGAGTCCGGAGCCATATGGCATCTGGCAGTGGACCAGTAGTGGCATCTACCAGTGGACTCACATTTGACCTTTTACCTTTTCCTTTTACCTTGGAAAACACTCAATTTTTTTCTAGAATTTCACTCCAAATCTGCAAAATTTCCTGCAAAATGTTTCCTTACCCAAATTTTCATAAGTCACTCAGTCTAAAAATAGCATGGCCTTGAATCCGGAATATTCCAGTTCATGCTCAGTCATTCTACCTTGATACTTCATACTCACATTTCATGCTACCATCTTGTTTCAAGAATGTTCCAGTTCATACTCTGTCATTCCATGTCAACACCAACCATCTTGTTTCAGGAATTTTCTAGTTCATCACTCTCTCATGCTACTTTATGAGGTCACTCTACCTTGTTACAAGCATATTCTATGATATATGTGAAGTAAGCCTATGATAAACTCATCCCGGCTAATTACACCAAGTACAGTATATATATATATATATCCGACTCCCATAAACTTAAAGGTACAGTAAACAATAATTTGTGAACTGTTATTTGCCAAATTATTATTATAGGCAACGCCCTTGAGGCGATAAGGGTAGTAAGGCAAATATGACTTATGCCATCTTATAAGCATAGTTTGCCATAATTGCCGAACGGTTTAAGCTATAGTCCCTGTTGTCGATGAAGATGGTGGAAACAATTATGCTTTAAGGCCTCTTATAAGCATAGTTAACCACATTTTCCGAACTGTTTAAGATATACCCGCCAAATTCATTTCACAGGCATCACCCCTGACGACGAACATAGTTGGCAACCATTTCCCACCCACCGAAGCTATAGTCACAAAAGTAATAACGCAGGCATGATACCAACGACAATATCCGCAGGGTCAAGTATGCCCTAAGCCCACTTATAAGCATAGTTGGCTGTCATTTCCGAACTGTTTATGGCAAAGTCATTAAATTCATAACATAGGTATAACTCCTGATGACGAATAGGGTGGTGGAGTCAAGTATGCCCTAAGCACTCGAATAGGCAGAGTTGGGCACCATTTCCGGACTGTTTAAGATATAGCTACCAAATTCATATCACAGGCATCGCTCCCGACGACGATCAGGGCAGCGGGCAATTATGCCATAAGCCCTCTTATAAGCATAGTTGACCACCATTTCCCGACTGAACCAGCAGGGCAAGGGTGCCAGTACAGGTCTTAATTAAGTATGTATATAAAAATAACCATATAACTTATACAAGTCATGTTAACAAGGCACTGAAAATGCATAGTTTTAAAATTAAGAGGTTAACTTTTAAACTTACAAACAAAAGTGAATCGAGTCACTGTCTATGGATTCGTATTTTAAAAATTATTGATTATGATGTAACATATAACAACAAAAAAAACAAGAATTAAAAATAAAGTTATATATTTAATGTAATATATTTTATTTTACGTATTAAACTTACAGAAAAGATTAGCAAAGCAATGTGTTTGTGTATTCATATTTCCAAGACGGATTTGTAGTATATGATGCTGCAACCACAGATTATGAAAAGCATAATTTTATAAATTAAAGTCATGTAATTTTCATTTTAACTATTAAATTACTATATCGAGCAGCGTGTCTACAGATTCGTATTTTAAAAGTGAATTAGGATGCTATGTCAGAAAACATGTTGAATTTTATAAGCATAGAATTGTGTACGTAAATATATCAAGATTTATAAAATTCCGGGCTCGTGTTTTCGAGACGAATACTAATGTGATACCATACAATTAAATCATTCGCATGTATTAGATACCACATTGACTTTACTGGGCATACAGATTGATCATACAGCACAGTGGTTGCCTTACCTCAGAACGTGTTGTAAGTGCATTATGCCTATATCAGACAGCTACGATCTTAAAGACACATTAGGGCATCATTCAACGACTGCCAGAGTNAGACAGCTACGATCTTAAAGACACAGTAGGGCATCATTCAACGACTGCCAGAGTTAAGTATATAGAAATTGGAACGTATGAAACCTGTGCAAGGTTATCCAAGATTAAAAATGAATTATGCCATAAGACTTTCTTATTAGCAAAAATGGACACCACTTTCCAGCCCTCGAAATTATAGTCACAAAATTCATTTTATAGGTTTCACCCATGACCTAGATCAAAGCCATATCAATTTGTTCGAACAAGATGTTGGTTACCAATATATTTAAAAATAAAAATCGTATAACCATTAAGTTTTAAAACTTAGAGACGTATTATATTTTGTTTCATGTCTACAGTCATCTATTTTAAAGGCGAATTTAACGGTGATATTAGAAACATCTCTTGTATTTGTCTATCCCCCGATGTCATATTGGATTTTACAGGAATACATATGACTGAAGGATCTCAAAGTATGCTGGCAAGCTGCTTATGTATGGACTCTTGTAGTGCCAAAAACTATTTCGATGTGATTGCAAAAAACTTCACTTAAGCTGCATACCTTATAATGAATANGACTCTTGTAGTGCCAAAAACTATTTCGATGTGATTGCAAAAAACTTCACTTAAGCTGCATACCTTATAATGAATATAATGAATACGAATTTTTATAAACGTCCTAATAAATGTGTCTGAGGACACTAAAAATTATATTGTAAATGCTTAAAAGAAGAAACAGTAGTCCTGAAAATTTTTGTTAATGCAAAAATATTTGTATTCAGGCAGTCAGCATCTCGGTCAACCTTACATGAACAAACACGCGCACACATCGATATAAGAACCGAATTAAATAAATATATGTATTTATCAATTCGTGCATAATTGAGGAAAGTCTGGGTTTTTTTTATATATAATGAAGAGTAAAATTTTTGGATTAACACAGACATAGGCGTCGAAATATCAGATTAAAAACTATTTTGAAGTATTTTGACTTAGGGTGCATGGTATTCTTGAAATTAGCAAAAGAAAAAATTTTACTTTATGTACTCTTTATATAAAAGTCAATACTCAAAGAAATTTTTTTTATTAAGTTATACAAAGTTTAAGAATGATTTATTATTTTGATAACAATTGTATTAAAATTTTTTCTCAATATTGTTATGTATAGGGCTAACCACATCAATGGTCATATAAAAATGTATCACTTCATACACGTATCAATTAAGTTAATATTTTTCTTTCACATAGCATATACAGACTTGATATAGAACATGCAACATACAACCAGACATTTTTTTGTGAATAATCGGAATATGGCATAAGAAATTATAAGTGCCCTTTCTAATGCCTGGGGCTTCAGTCATCCAACTTCCATATTCGATTTTATAGACATAGATATGTATTAAATATTTTTTTTAAATAGGCATTGGAAAACCTATTTTTCCATTAGTGATTTTTCAAGACTAATTTCAACATAACATCGTAACCTATGTTTATGTACGTATTTACATGTAAAAATTATGTATGTAATATAAATTAATTCTGTTTGTTGTTGTAAAAATTTTGAAACGCAAGTATATAGTATGATATCCGTACAGACGCTTATTTTTAAGGTAAATAAAAATGTGGCGTCATAACTGCTGATTACACATCTTTTTGTAAATAAAAGTTATGAATTTAGTTTAGTTTATTGTTTAAGAAACCTGAAAACACATGCATATCGTATAACATATGTACGGAAGGTTTTTTTATTAAGGTAACTATGAATACAACATCACAACAGCTGATTAAAAATTATTTTATAAATAATAATCATAAATTTAATTTAATTTATGGTTTTAAAAACTTGGAAATGTAAGTATATAGTGAAACTATAGTGTCTGACGTATGCACAAATACGTATACATTTAAGGGAGATACGAATATGAAGTCGGAATATGTGATTACGTGCCAAAAGTTTAGGACAAGTCAGAGACAGGGTGGATGGCATGACATAATTTAAGATGTTAAAATTTCACAGTCAGATTTTGTTATGAACAATGGGCATATTAAGAAGCCCGTACACTTCTGGCCAGTTCTGCACGATCTCAACAGAACGCCAGGAGTGAGGAACATTTGATTACCGCAGGCCTGACCAGAGCCTGTGGATTTGTTGTCTACCATCCAGAAACATAAGGCAGCTTCACTAGAGCTAATGTGGCAACATGAACACTCTTTATTCTACCATGTTGTGCGCCGCATTGAATTTTCTAAAGGTATAGGTGTACTATTATTGTTTAAAAAGTAATTATTTGTAGTATATGCAAATAGCTCGATTAGAGAATACAGGAAAGTTGTCCCCTTACCTCAAATAATGTTTCAAGCATAGTATGCTCATGTCAGGCCTACCAACTAGGCATAGTTGGTCGTCTCAGCAACCGTTGGAGTAAGGAGAATGGACAGTTACTATATTTATGTCGTCTGACACTACAGCCACAATACTTGCACTCACTTCATGATAAACAACAAACATTGTCTTTGCTCTTCTAGCTATGTCTCTTCAAGCTATCACTGTAGGTAATGACCTTGTCGCAGTTATCGCATCGGTAGGTCTTGTAGGCGATGTCTGTCAAATGGGTAGTTACTATCTTTGTCACTGGAGCTGCTAGAAAATGTCTTACCACAATACTTGCACTCGCTTCTCGATGAACAACAAACATTACCTTTGTACTTCTTGCTATGTCTATACAGTTTATCACTGCGGGAATACACAGCATAGCAGTTATTGCAATGGTAAGTATTACATGCAACTAGCGAACCGGCCTGGCTTCGCCCGGGTACAATTGAGTTTTACAGTGAAACACTAATAAAAAAATTGGGGAAAGACAATTCATTTATGTGAAAACAGAATTATAAAATTATAAATTGTTGGCCTAGGTTTTTAACTGAATACGGAAACCCAAAATTAAGGAAATATTTTTTTTCCGATCGCCAATAAGTAGGGTATTGCTTTTGGATTGCATCTGTGCAACTATCGCGTAGTTTCCATAATTCCGCTTTCCAGCGTATATGTATGAAAACGTGAGTTTCATCAAGTTGTAGCTTTAGAAATAAGTGTACCTAGGTACTACTTTTTGCGCTTGGCTGAGGAATCTTAATCGATCATCAAAGTTAAGCAATGTTCCCAGCAGCACACATTTGGATGGGTGACCGTTTAGTGGCATAACATCTGAGCGCTTCCAGGCTTCGGAGGGCACGTTAAATATTCGGTCCCGGTTGTTATCGACTGATAGCAGTCGCTAAGCCCTTTCAGAGGTCCTTGGGCGGTCTGATAAACTCTGACACCAGAGGAAAAAAAATATTTCGGTCACATTCCCAGCCATTGAGGAATTAGGTTTAGTTGTTATTCCACAGGAACCGTAAACATTTCCGGGATAAAAAAAGTATCCTATGTCCTATTCCAGGAATTAAAGTAACTACATACCAAATTTCATCAAAATCCGTTCAGCTGTTATGGAGCTGAGTGGTAACAAACATACACACAGACTTTCGCATTTATAATATTAGTAGGCTGATGAACATGTAATGACTACTTTCATATCGGAGTGCATTACAGGTTCTACTAAGAGTATTTCCGCAGTAGTAACATCGTTTCCGTGATGTATGCAGCGAAATATNGTCCTAATAAATGTGTCTGAGGACACTAAAAATTATATTGTAAATGCTTAAAAGAAGAAACAGTAGTCCTGAAAATGTTTGTTAATGCAAAAATATTTGTATTCAGGCAGTCAGCATCTCGGTCAACCTTACATGAACAAACACGCGCACACATCGATATAAGAACCGAATTAAATAAATATATGTATTTATCAATTCGTGCATAATTGAGGAAAGTCTGGGTGTTTTTTTATATATAATCAAGAGTAAAATTTTTGGATTAACACAGACATAGGCGTCGAAATATCAGATTAAAAACTATTTTGAAGTATTTTGACTTAGGGTGCATGGTATTCTTGAAATTAGTAAAAGAAAAATTTGACTTTATGTACTCTTGATATAAAAGTCAATACTCAAAGAAATTTTTTTTATTAAGTTATACAAAGTTTAAGAATGATTTATTATTTGATAACTATTGTATTAAAATTTTTTCTCAATATTGTTATGTATAGGGCTAACCACATCAATGGTAATATAAAAATGTATCACTTCATACACGTATCAATGAAGTTAATATTTTTCTTTCACATAGCATATACAGACTTGATATAGAACATGCAACATATAACCAGACATTTTTTTGTGAATAATCGGAATATGGCATAAGAAATTATAAGTGCCCTTTCTAATGCCTGGGGCTTCAGTCATCCAACTTCCATATTCGATTTTATAGACATAGATATGTATTAAATATTTTTTTTTTAAATAGGCATTGGAAAACCTATTTTTCCATTAGTGATTTTTCAAGACTAATTTCAACATAACATCGTAACCAATGTTTATGTACGTATTTACATGTAAAAATTATGTATGTAATATAAATTAATTCTGTTTGTTGTTGTAAAAATTTTGAAACGCAAGTATATAGTATATAGTATGATATCCGTACAGACGCTTATTTTTAAGGTAAATAAAAATGTGGCGTCATAACTGCTGATTACACATCTTTTTGTAAATAAAAGTTATGAATTTAGTTTAGTTTATTGTTTAAGAAACCTGAAAACACATGCATATCGTATAACATATGTACGGGAGGTTTTTTTATTAAGGTAACTATGAATACAACATCACAACAGCTGATTAAAAATTATTTTATAAATAATAATCATAAATTTAATTTAATTTATGGTTTTAAAAACTTGGAAATGTAAGTATATAGTGAAACTATATTGTCTGACGTATGCACAAATACGTATACATTTAAGGGAGATACGAATATGAAGTCGGAATATGTGATTACGTGCCNGTGTCTGACGTATGCACAAATACGTATACATTTAAGGGAGATACGAATATGAAGTCGGAATATGTGATTACGTGCCAAAAGTTTAGGACAAGTCAGAGACAGGGTGGATGGCATGACATAATTTAAGATGTTAAAATTTCACAGTCAGATTTTGTTATGAACAATGGGCATATTAAGAAGCCCGTACACTTCTGGCCNTTTAAGATGTTAAAATTTCACAGTCAGATTTTGTTATGAACAATGGGCACATTAAGAAGCCCGTACACTTCTGGCCTGTTCTGCACGATCTCAACAGAACGCCAGGAGTGAGGAACATTTGATTACCGCAGGCCTGACCAGAGCCTGTGGATTTGTTGTCTACCATCCAGCAACATAAGGCAGCTTCACTAGAGCTAATGTGGCAACATGAACACTCTTTATTCTACCATGTTGTGCGACGCATTGAATTTTCTAAAGGTATAGGTGTACTATTATTGTTTAAAAAGTAATTATTTGTAGTATATGCAAATAGCTCGATTAGAGAATACAGGAATGTTGTCCCCTTACCACAAATAATGTTTCAAGCATAGTATGCTCATGTCAGGCCTACCAACTAGGCATAGTTGGTCGTCTCAGCAACCGTTGGAGTAAGGAGAAAGGACAGTTACTATATTTATGTCGTCTGACACTACAGCCACAATACTTGCACTCACTTCATGATAAACAACAAACATTGTCTTTGCTCTTCTAGCTATGTCTCTTCAAGCTATCACTGTAGGTAATGACCTTGTCGCAGTTATCGCATCGGTAGGTCTTGTAGGCGATGTATGTCAAATGGGTAGTTACTATCTTCATGACGTTTGACACTGGAGCTGCTAGAAAATGTCTTACCACAATACTTGCACTCGCTTCTCGATGAACAACAAACATTACCTTTGTACTTCTTGCTATGTCGATACAGTTTATCACTGCGGGAATACACAGCATAGCAGTTATTGCAATTGTAAGTATTACATGCAACTAGCGAACCGGCCTGGCTTCGCCCGGGTACAATTGAGTTTTACAGTGAAACACTAATAAAAAAATTGGGGAAAGACAATTCATTTATGTGAAAACAGAATTATAAAATTATAAATTGTTGGCCTAGGTTTTTAACTGAATACGGCAACCCAAAATTAAGGAAATATTTTTTTTCCGATCGCCAATAAGTAGGGTATTGCTTTTGGATTGCATCTGTGCAACTATCGCGTAGTTTCCATATTTCCGCTTTCCAGCGTCAATGTATGAAAACGTGAGTTTCATCAAGTTGTAGCTTTAGAAATAAGTGTACCTAGGTACTACTTTTTGCGCTTGGCTGAGGAATCTTAATCGATCATCAAAGTTAAGCAATGTTCCCAGCAGCACACATTTGGATGGGTGACCGTTTAGTGGCATAACATCTGAGCGCTTCCAGGCTTCGGAGGGCACGTTAAATATTCGGTCCCGGTTGTTATCGACTGATAGCAGTCGCTAAGCCCTTTCAGAGGTCCTTGGGCGGTCTGATAAACTCTGACACCAGAGGAAAAAAAATATTTCGGTCACATTCCCAGCCATTGAGGAATTAGGTTTAGTTGTTATTCCACAGGAACCGTAAACATTTCCGGGATAAAAAAAGTATCCTATGTCCTATTCCAGGAATTAAAGTAACTTCATACCAAATTTCATCAAAATCCGTTCAGCTGTTATGGATCTGAGTGGTAACAAACATACACACAGACTTTCGCATTTATAATATTAGTAGGATGATGAACATGTAATGGCTACTTTCATATGGGAGTGCATTACAGGTTCTACTAAGAGTATTTCCGCAGTAGTAACATCGTTTCCGTGATGTATGCAGCGAAATATNGGGAGTGCATTACAGGTTCTACTAAGAGTATTTCCGCAGTAGTAACATCGTTTCCGTGATGTATGCAGCGAAATATCGAAGGTCCTTTCCTGTTGACGATGCAGTCAGTGTTACAGATGGTATGAATTCAACCATCGATTCCATTTTCAAACTGTAGATGAATGTAGTCTTAACAATATGCTTTACACCAAACTCGACGACGAAGTGTAAATCATTTTTACATTATGCTCGCTTGTATACTATTCCCACTACGTGACAGTTTGCATTGCCTGTCTCGGGTTGCCTAAGTAGATTAATACTGGCTATGTGCTGCAAACAACAGCATGGATGCTGGGCTGTAAAATGTTGTCTTATCAGGTCGATCGCTGTCTAGCCTGCGAAGTTGACCATTCATCATCTTTACAGTCGTTTATCTTTCAGCATTGTCTTGTCTTTCTTTATGGTGCTGCTGCTCTCTCCCGATGAGTCTTACACCAGCTCCTGGAATGTGGTGTGTCTGTAAAGGTAGTACTAACTTGTAAACATTCTAGGCATGGGAGACAGCCAAGAATCTCTTCATCTTGTTGCAGATAGGTGTTTGTAGATGGATTGTATTTCATGCCTTGCATATGCAAGAAGGAATTCTTTAGGCAGGTATGCAAGCTCGACATCTTTGTCGAGTGCTGCAAGTGATTTAAGCTTTCCATATCTTATGATATCTGATAAAATTTTCTGACCTCTAGAACAGCATGTCGTCATTTTCGCAATGTCCACTCGATGGGAGAAAGATATTCTGTACGATATGTGGAGGTACGAAATACTTTTGAAAACCTAAAATTATGGCTGTGTATACAACAAACTCTAGCAGTACACGTCAGAAAAATGGCGTTACTGACTAGTAACATGCCAGAACGTTGTTCGCCAATCAGTACCTGGTAACTTAAATGCCAAATGGCAGTCCTGCCAGAAGGGAATCATTAACAGCATGTAGTAGCCAATCTCGCACATCGACCAGTACAGATCTTCGCAAAGCTAATCGGCGAATGGGTTCACTCACATAAAAGAAACCACCACATTTCGTTCCTGTGCACTATTCTACTCTGCGGCTACAGCTTGGTGCTATTGACAAAGGAATGTGTTTTGATCGTGCTGGAAATTAAAATAATGCTCGAGCAATTACTTTATTATCATCAACCAGTTGTTTGACCTACGCTGGTGAAAGCTGAAGAGTTCTGCTACTGCTGCGTGAATAATCTGTGAGTGATGTATGACTTAATTTTAACCGTCTCTAAATAGTAGGACTGCATTTAGCGTATGCCGAGAAGATGTTGCACACACATTTCCCATCCAGCATATTTTTTATTCGCCTCGGTATAGAGTATTAATTCATAAACTATTTATGTTCATAGATGCACTATGTTTGTGACATTCATGTATACGGGACAGGATGTAATGATTGATAGAAGCACTCCCTACTATAGCATTAAGGAAGTTAAATCCTCGACTGAAAAATCATTTATTTCAAATAATGCAAAGCGTAAACGAATAGTACCGTGGGTATACAAGGCTTTTTCTTATGATAAGTTGTAATAAAGTTTATATCTTTTTTTAAGTGATGCGATGACATTTGTTTCAAATAAAAACCTGAATTTGGTGTACGATATTTTAATGTGAGAGTTAAGCAATATAATGAAACCAACAAGTACGTCTTTCCTGTGTGAAATTACGACTTGCGTGCTAAGCTATGCATGGAAATCAATAAAAAAAATTCTTATTATTTTAATAAGGAAAGAAATGAATTGTCAAAATACTTTATGCAGTATATGTTGTAATTAATTGTGTTATATTCGGGACGAGGATTATATATTAAAGTGAAATGTAGTAAAATATGAACACAATATAAATGCATGGCAAAGACAATAAAATTCAACTCTGTGTATAACGTAGTTTGTGATGGCATATACGAATCAGTCCTTAAAACTTGTGTCTCTTACATAAATGCTTTAATATTGGCTTCCAATCCTGATTTTTAGAGGTTTAAATTATAGTGTAGCATAGCAGTCTAATTTAGGTTGTGAGTGTTGGTCATATATTGAATTTGATAGTTCAATCTCAGTAAGCTCCTAAAACTATGCATATAAAGGACCAAAAGGCATAATAACCATATCACATTCGTCGGGCTTTGTATTTATCTGTTATGGTATACGATAAACACGTACCTTACTCCAACGGTTGCTGAGACAACCAACTAAGTCTAGTTGGTAGGCCTGACATGAGCATACTATGCTTGAAACATTATTTGAGGTAAGGGGACAACTTTCCTGTATTCTCTAATCGAGCTGTTTGCATATACTACAAATAATTAATTTTTAAACAATAATAGTACACCTATACCTTTAGAAAATTCAATGCGGCGCAAAACATGGTCGAATAAAGAGTGTTCATGTTGTCACATTAGCTCTAGTGAAGCTGCCCTATGTCGCTGGATGGTAGACAACAAATCCACAGGCTCTGGTCAGGCCTGCGATAATCAAATGGCCCTCAGTCCAGGCGTTCTGTTGAGATCGTGTAGAACAGGCCAGTTTCACTATATACTTATATTTCCAAGTTTTTAAAACAATAAATGAAATTAAATTTATGATTGTTATTTATAAAATTGCTTTTGGTCAGCTGTTGTGATGTTATATTCATAGTTACCTTGATAAAAAAAACCTTCCATATGTATATAATACGATATACATGAGTTTTACAGTTTTTAAAACCATAAACAAAATTAAATTCAAAGATTTATTTAAAAAAATTATGTGTAGTCAGCTGTTGTGAAGTCACAATCGTATTTATCTTAAAAATAGGTATCTGTAAGGATATCATACTACACTGAAGAGCCAAAAAAACTGGTACACCTGCCTAATATCCAGTAGGGTCCCCGCTAGCACGCAGAAGTGCCGCAAGATGACGTGGCATGGACTCGACTAATGTCTGAAGGTATGCAGGAAGCAATTCACACCCTGAATCCTGCAGGGCAGTCCACAAATCCATAGGAGTGCGAGGCGCTGGAGATGTCTTCTGAACAGCACATTGCAAGGCATCCCAGATATGCTCAATAATGTTCATGTCCGGTGATTTAGGTGGTCAATAGAAGTGTCTAAACTCAGAAGAGTGTTCCTGGAGCCACTCAGTAGCAACTCTCGATGTGTGGGGTGTCGCATTGTCCTGCTGGAATTGTACACGTCCGTCGTAATGCACAGAGAATATGCATGGGTCCAGGTGGTTGGACAGGATGGTTACGCATCTGTCACCTGTCATAGTCGTATATAGACGTATCAGGGGTCCCATTTCACGCCAACTGCACACGCCCCATACCAAGACAGAGCCTCCACCAGCTTGAACAGTACCCTGTAGACATATAGAGTCCATGGATTCATGAGGATATCTCCATACCTGTACATGTCCATCCGTCCGATACAATTGGAAACGAGACTCGTCAGACCAGGCAACGTGTTTCCAGTCATCAACAGTCCAATTGCGGTGTTGGCTGGCCCAGGCAAGGCGTAAAGCGTTGTGTCGTGCAGTCAACAACGGACCACGAGTGGGCCTTCGGCTCCGAAAGCACAATATCAATGATGGTGCGTTGAATTGTTCACACGCTGGCACTTGTTAATGTCCCAGCATTGAAATCGGCACCAATTTGAGAAAGGGTTGCATGTCTGTCACGTTTAATGATTCTCGCCAGTCGTCGTTTGTCCCGTTCGTTCACGATTTTTTTCCGGCCTCAGCGATGTCGAAGATGTGATGTTTTACCGGATTCCCGATATTCACGGTACATTCATGAAATGGTCGTACGGGAAAATCCAAATTTTATCGCTACCTCGGAGATGCTATGTCCCATCTCTCGTGCGCCAACTATAACACCACGTTCGAACTCACTTAAATCTTGATAACCTGCCATTGTAGTAGCAGTAACCGATTTAGCAACTTTGCGAAACGCTTGTTGTCATATATAGGCGCTGCCGACCGCATCGCGTTACTCTGATTGGTTCCATACTTCTGTGTTTTGCATACGCACGCCTATAACAGTTTTTTTTCGCTCTCCAGTATATATACTCGCATTTCCAAGTATTTACAACAATAATCAAAATTAATTGATATTACATACATGACTTTTATTATTTAATATGTAAATAACCATAGGTTGTGACGGTATGTTGGAATTAGTCTTGAAGAATCAACTATGGAAAAATTTGGACTGCAATTGCCTACTTTGAAAAAATCTGTAATTCATATCTACGTCTATAAAATCGAATATATAAATTAGATCACTGAAGCCACAGGCGTTAGAAAGAATATTTATAATTTCTTATGCGTTATTCGAATTATTGTCAATGATATGTCCGTTTGTATACTTCATGCATGAAGTGATATAATTTATATATGAGCATTTATGTGCCTAGCCCTATACATAACACCATCGAGAAAAAATTTCAATACTAACAATTGTTATCAAAATTAAATGTATTATTCTTGTACTCTGTATAGCATAATAATATATTCTTTCATTGGATTTTGGCTCTTATATCGGCGTACATAAAGTCAAGTTTCTTATTTTACTAATTTCTGAAAAACCAAGCACCCTAAGTAAAAAATGCTTCTACAATGTTTTTAAATTGATTTTCGACACTTATGTGTGGGTACATCGTGAAATTTTACTCTTCATTTGAAATAAAAAACACCCAGACTATTCTAAATTATGCATGAATTGTTAAATACATATATTTATTAAATTTGGGTTTTTATGTCGATGTGTTCGTGTGTTTGTTCATGTAAGTTTGACCGAGATGCTGGCTGCCCGAATCCGAAGAGTTTTGCATTAACATAAATTTTCAGCACTACTATTTCTTCTTTTAAGCATTTACAATGTGTGTGGTCACATTTGACCAGCCGCTCTACTTAAAACACGGTACATTGTGGCTAATTGTGACGACCCCATGCTTCAACATGTGGTAATTCGCCTAGGTCGCTTTCATTTACTGATGTCATACTTGGTTTCTGTCTGTTACCCAGTTAATGGCAGTGGATGGAAGGATTTAGTTTACACCTGCTACGCCATGAATACAATTGAGAAGATGATGACAGGGCAAGTGTACTACAGGGCAGTGAGAGCCCATATTTTAGCACATGCTGCCCTTTCAATTTGATTTTAGACAATTCTTTGAAAACAATTGGGCCCAGCATGTATTTCATCAAGTTAAATACCATATATGGTCAAAACTATCATAACATGAGTCGTTTCCTCGGACATTGGGCGTAGAAAGAAATATGGGGTTTTTGCGATTTTTTGGAATTTTGCCCATTTTTTTGCGCGCTGTAGCGGCGGAAGGGTTGGTTGTAGAAACAAATGTTAAGCACACAAAATGTACGCAATGTTGTCTACTTTAGTTTTGTATGGAATGATCTTTTCGAAAAAAAAAACCCATAGTTGCCAAGATAGAGGCAGAAAACCAAAAAAGTGCCAAAATTTCGAGGTTTTTTGCAAAAAAAAAGCAACTTTCCGGGCAAAAATTCTGTCAGCAAACCTCAGATTCGTGTTCAGCGACCCAAAAAACATAAGGAATGACAACGATTACGACTATACCTAAACTTTCCACTAATGGCCCTTTTTTTTTGCTAACTTACCTAGCCTATGACATAGTATCCTAATTCACTTTTAAAATACGAATCTGTAGACATGCTGCTCGATACACTAATTTAAAAGTTAAAATGAAAATTACATGACTTTAATTTTTAAAGTTATGCTTTTCATAATCTATGGTTGCAGCATCATGTAATACAAATCCGTCTTGGAAATACGAATCCACAAACACATTGCTCGGCGTAATCTTTTCTGTAAGTTTAATATGTAAAATAAAATATTTTACATTAAATATATAATTTTTTTTAATTCCTGTTTTTATGATTCTTGAATGTTACATCATAATCAATAATTTTTTAAAATACTAATCCATAGACAGTCACTCGATACACTTTTGTTTGTAAGTTTAAAAGTTAACCTCTTATTTTTAAAATTATGCATTTTCAGTGCCTTGTTAACATGACTTGTATAAGTTATATGGTTATTTTTATATACATACATTTTTGAGACCTGTACTGGCACCCTTGCCCTGCTGGTTCAGTCGGGAAATGGTGGTCAACTATGCTTATAAGAGGGCTTATGGCATAATTGCCCGCTGCCCTGATCGTTGTCGGGAGCGATGCCTGTGATATGAATTTGATGGCTATATCTTGAACAGTTCGATAATTAGGGCTAACTATGCTTATAAGATGGCTTAAAGCGTAATTGACCTAACCACCCTGTTCGACATCAAGGACGATGCCTATATGTTTGTGGGAGTCGGATATAGAGATATTGTACTTGGTGTAATTGGCAGGTGTGTGTTTGGCGTAGGCTTTCTTCGCATTAGTCATAGAATATGCTTACAACAAGGTGGAGTGTCAGCATGAACTAGAAAATTTCTGAAACAAAATGGTTGGTGTTCACATGAAATAACAGTATAAATTGGAACATTCTTGAAACAAGATGTAAGAAATTTGGCATATTTTTAGGACATTTGGGGAAATTTCGCAGGAAATTCTAGAAATTTTGAGTTTTCCAAGGTCAAAGGTAAATGTCAAAGGTCAAATGTTAGTTAACTTGAATACTGCTAGATGCCACTAGTGATCCTCTTCCAGATGCTGCTACTGGTCCACTGCCAGATGCCATACGGCTCAAGGCTCTGAACTCTTAACCCTTGCTCTAGAACTCTCATTTTTTATCTACTGATAAATAATTTTTTTTCGTTTTTACCTTCTCGATTCTCGAAAAATTGTTGTTGCAGGTTTATATTTCCTAAGTGTTTTGTGTGATAAATTTGTGAAGTTTACCGAATAGGAAAAATCATTTGCGAGGTTTGGCTTTATCGCATGGTGACGACTGAGAAATATCTTGACGAGCGAGATTGAAGTTTCATGTATTCTTTAATGGTTTATTTATTCACACAATTAATGTGGAAATTTACAATTGTATAATAATACGAGAGCTGTCTGTATATGTGTCTACAAGAATACGTATTGGTCTCGAAATTATGTGTTTCACACAGGAGACTTGCATCTCGGGAATAAAATTGTGTCAATTTTTATAAAACATGCTTCCTGAAAAGTGAAGGTTATATTTTTGGTGATCCCATGCCGAGATGGGATTGTGTATCACCCTACATATGGCTTAGGCTTGGTGACAGGGGCTGGGTAGAGAAACATACGAATATGAAAATACACTAATTTTGTTTGCCAAAGTAACAGTTTTTTTTACGGTTATGTACTTGTGGTGTGTGTAATTTTACGCCATTTTTTCCTTGCATTATATAAAATATTCGCCATAAAACTTTCTATTTTTTAATTATTTGTGAATATAGTGTTTAAATTGGTCATTGGTGCACTGTAAAAATATTTTGTAATTTTACACTAAATGTATGTGGCAGCATTTTCTCCACTGACATCGGTGTAATTTTACACCTACATATGTCACTGTTTTTTTACTCTGAGTCCAAGTATACTTATCTTAGAAATTAGCAAAACAGCATATACAGCGTACAACTAATTTGACATAGAATGGGGTAAAATTACTTTTACTATGCAGGAGAAAATAAACTGCAACATTCGTGTACTTTATCTCTCTACACCAAGTATATTCACACCGACATAGAAATTGTTGTACTTTCATCACTGTGTATGCGTATTTTCCTCACTTACAAAAAAGTAAAATCGCAGATTAACTGTAATTGTAATTAAATTTTTCCTGCACATTCCTCACTGTTTTACCAAGAAATTTTACCGTCAGAATATGTTCTTTTTTTCTACTGCATCATGTTAATTCCTATACTTTATATGTAAATTAAAAATTTTCATGTTATTTATCCTTGTTTTGTAACTTGGCAGTCAAACAAAGTTATAAAAAAAATAATCTCCCAAATGTGGGTGAAAATTGACTTTAGATATAGAATAGGTGGTTATATACAAAAGCCAGCATATTCCATCAGCGGGAGTTATGTTTTCCTTTTAAACACACAAAAGGACTTCGAATTGGTTCTACTGCCCTCCGCTAAATCGCATGTTTAAAAAAATACTTGTAGTTATATTTGAATTCATAGGAACATTAGTGTAAATTTACAAATATTGTACTAGTTTTAGCAAATTACACATAAAAGTGTAAAATTACCAAAAATTGGTATATATAAATATACGCTCACAGATACTCCAAAATTTAATGCAAATATACACTCATGGTCATTGTTAAATTATACAATTGAAGATGTACAACTATACTGTTATTGTGTGTTCATACAATGGCCATGTAGCAGTAAAAATAATCAATATTGAGCGTTCATACAATTACCACGTAGCAGTAAAAACACGCAAATTTTTGTGTTCATACAACGACTATGTAGCAGTAAATATACACAAATTAAGGTTTTAATACAGGGAGTGGGTGTATTTTTACACATACTTCAAAATGTGTAAATTAACACCAATATTGTGTTTATTAAGCCATACATTCATGTATTTTCACCAAAAACATTTAGCACACTTCGGATTATTAGGAACATGTTTGTAAAATGACATGTACTGTAATTGTTATTAGAAATTATACATTCAAAATGTAAAATTACCACAACTTTGTATCTGTAAATTTTTTCTCAAATTTTTTCACATTGGGGGCTAGAGAGATGGCTGTATGTGGTAATCTTATATAATTGAATTTTTCAGCTGCCTATATACAGGGAGCGGCAGAAATAACTCCCGAATTTGAAAGGCCAATAAAAAATATGCAAACGTATCTAGTCAAAATTTTATTAAACCATCTAAAAGAATTATGTTTACCATTTAGTTTTATTTAGTTTTTTTTTAATTTTCACTTAATTTTTAAACATACTTTATTATAACTTTTACTTAATCATTAAACATAATCTTCTGTTAATATTCACTTAATGTTTTAACATAATCTTTTTTTAATTTTCACTTAATTTTTACAAATAATCTTTTTTAATTGTCACTTACTTTTTAAAAATAATCTCACTCAAATGCCGACCGTCACTGTCTATACATGTCTGAAGCCTCACTCTGAAATTACGCATTACTCTCCTCGTCATCTCTTGTGGAATTTCCGCGATTTCGTGTCGGACAGCAGCTTTAAGTTCATCGATTGCCGTCGGTTTGTTTTTTGTAGACTTTACGCTTCAGGTAGTCCCAGAGAAATAAATCACAGGCGGTAAGATCGGGTGAACGAGCTGGCCACGGGATGTCGCCTCGCAGTGAGATTTAACGCCCTGGAAACATTTGTCTTAGGACTGCCGTATATTCTCTTGCTGTGTGAGCGGTGACACCATCCTGTTGAAACCATACAGCAGGATTTCCACGTTCATTCAGTTTCGGCTCCAGGAAGTTGTGTAGCATCTCTACGTAACGATGAGACGTTACTGTAACTGTTCGTCCTTCCTCCTCAACAAAATACGGGCCTATTATTCCAAAGTCTGCTACAGCACACCAAACAATGACACGTTGGCTATGGAGAGGTCGCTCATGAAGTTGCCGAGGATTATTTTCTGCCCAATATCGAAAATTCTGTTTGTTGACGAATCCTGATAAATTAAAATGTGCTTCGTCACTTGAGAGCACAACTGCGTCTGTTGGAACGTTTTCCAGTATAGCCTGACAAGATGCAATACGATTGGCCCAATCACGTCCACTAAGTTCCTGCACAACCATGATTTTGTACGGATGAAAGTGGAGGTCTTGGTGTAAAATTCTTCTCACACTACGATGAGATATTCCCAAGCTGGCAGCGTGCCTACGGGCTGGACGTCTTGGAGATTTGGTAACTGCTTGTTGGAGTAATTGAACGTTCTGTGGAGTTCGAGCGCCGCAAGGCCTACCTGGCGGTGCACTTTGTAGAGCCGAACCTGTGACTCTAAAATTTTTTACCCACAATAGAACGGTTCTCATGTCAGGGACTGCACCGTGCCGACCTATTCCGAAGCGCGTACGAACTAATCGCAGCATTGTGATTACAGAATCGCCATTTTAAAAATAGGTTTCAAGGACGAACGCATGATGTTCACCGCTCCATGCCATGGTGGCGACTGAAATGGCAGCAGTGGTGCTGCACTATGACACAACCCCGGGCCGCCTACCACCACTAGCGCCGAGCCCATGACGGTGGCAAATTCGGGAGTTATTTATGCCGCTCCCTGTATAAAAAAATTCATTGATTTTAAACTTGAGAGAAAATTAATTTTAATGTTGTGCATCTCGGCATTGGCAGGAAAGTGCTCGGGATTTCTACCATGCGTACGACATAATGCAGGGCATGAGGCACTCGTTACTATTTTAGTGTTATTAAAGCAGTGAAAACTTTGACGAGAGTCGCATATCACATCTCTACACTACACAAGATTTTATGGCAACATGAGTTTAAAAAAATAAAGTTTTACCGAAGGGGCGAGCTAGTTGATTTATAGCACAAGGTGATTTATTTCTTTTTATACTTTCCTCAATTAGTATTTTATATGGTTTTACAGCATTCCTGTTATATCTGCCTTTATATTGCTGTTTTCTTCGTTTCGAACAACCTTTTTTTCTTACGTTTTGTTAAATGGAACCGGGTTTGCAAAGTTACATTCCGCCCATACATTAATTTTTTTTAGTGGGGAAATTATGTAAAGCACTAACAACGATTTTTTTCTTATTCCGGGCAAAAATTTGCAAATACCCTTTCACCACCCACTCTCATTTTGGGTGGAATAAGTCTTTATACTGTAATAAAATGCATTTTCGGCCTCCCAGTTCGTAATTTCATTATTCTTCCCAGAACCTGCGGCGACTCTTTGGGCGTAACGGTCGCTCGTGTGATGACTGAATTTTATTTCGACTTATTTATATGAACGGTGACGAATCACGGTTTAGCAAGTGAAGTACCCGTTGTCTTAAAGTATTCGTATGTCTTTATGGATTATCGTTCTGTGAAAAAAGGAAATCGCAATATTTCTCCTACTTTAGTGGGTCGCGAGATTTATTGTACACTTGACCAAACCTTTAGTATTTTCAGGCACATTTGTAAAATGCAAATTGTGTGTCACATTAGCGACTTGGGTACTGAGGTATCACCTTTGAATATGAGATCGATGACGGATATATACATTTTTAAAACTACAAAGTTTCGATACTGTATTTTACGAGGTAACATATTCCTCCGAAGGCTCGCTGGTCCGAACAGGTACTCAAAATTTGAGCAGATTTTTTAATATATATATCTTTAATTACGAGCAGGTCCGATCATCCCCAGTGATCTGTTGTAATGTAAGTGTCGAATATAATATAACTTGCTGAACTGAATAAGGTAAAATTACCAGGAAAGGAGCGCGACCCTTCACCGCTCGCATCAGATGAATAACGGAGGCAATGTGCAAATTTTGTCACATTTACTACTTTACACCCTAGCACACTCTAGTGGACAATGCTGCAAACCATATGTGGTAGAAGTAGGGGATAGAGCGAGGGTGATTAGTTGGTCGGACTCTATTTGAGTGGGGTGGTCGATGGAAGATGGAATTGGAAGGGAACAGACTGGTTAGTTGAACAAAGGTGTGGTAAATGATGGGTGCGGAGGTGTGGGGCTAGGAGAGACAATAAGATTTTGGGATGGGGAGGGGTTGTTATTTAAATCCGATGCGATTTTAGAGGCTAGCAATTAAAATGTGTGGTGCT